>JASSUY010036713.1:0-38251 GCA_032466535.1 Forpus xanthops
CTAAAAATCCAAAACACAGTGCTACACCAGCTACTGCTTAAAGAAAAATGACTGCTGCTGCTGAACCCATGACAATATTCACTTTGGAAGTAAAAAATATAAAAGGCAAATCCCAAATTGTTAAAGTTATTTTACATTGTCCTACTCATTCAACAATGGGAATATCATCTGCTTCTGACAGGACTAGACAAGGAAAAGACTTGGTAGGATAGAATAGCCCCTTGTCAGCACATTTGCAAATGAACAGTACTTCAGACTTCTGCTATCCCTTTGATTACAACCAACACAATGGATTCATGGGATTAAATTAAATGTAAACTCTCCAAATGCCACAAGCTATTGATCCAAGGTAGCCCAAGTTAATCAATTTATAAAATCTCTCAGTACACTGAGATACCTAATATTCCTGAGCTCTTAAATTTCAGGACAACTTCACGGGTAGGGGTGTAGCTTCTGTCAGAGTGCTTGAAGCACTGGAGATAACAGATTTTCAGCCACCCACATGCCAAAGGAGTGAGAAAGCTATCTGGTGGCCTGTCACTCCCGTCAAAGCCTTCAGCAGAATTATGGTACCTCTTGAGATTGTTTAGGTTTTCTGCCAAGATCAGATGGTGAATAGAAGTTTGGAGAGAACTATTATGTACAGTGTGTGGTCTTGCAGCCCAGAAAGTCAACCATATCCCGGGCTGCATCAAAAGGAGCTTGACCAGCAGGTCGAGGGAGGTGATCCTGCCCCTCTACCCTGCTCTTGTGAGACCTCACTTGGAGAACTGTGTGCAGTTCTGTGTCCTTAACATAAAAAAGGACATGGAACTGTTGGAAAAAGGTCCAGAGGAGGGCCACGAGGATGATGAAGGGACTGGAGCACCTCCTGTATGAAGATAGGATGAGAGAGTTGGGGCTGTTCAGCCTGGAGAAGAGAAGGCTGCATGGAGACCTCATAGCAGCCTTCCAGTATCTGAAGGGGGCCTACAGAGATGCTGGGGAGTGACTCTTCATGAGGGACTGTAGTGAGAGGACAAGGGGTAACGGGTTCAAAATTAAGCAAGGGAAATTTAGATTGGATGCGAGGAAGAAATTCTTACCTGTAAGGGTGGTGAGGCACTGGAATGGGTTGCCCAGGGAAGCTGTGAATGCTCCATTGCTGGCAGCATTCAAGTCCAGGTTGGACATAGCCTTGGGTGGCATGGTTTAGTGGGAAGTGTCCCTGCCCTTGGCAGAGGGGCTGGAACTAGATGATCTTGAGATCCCTTCCAACCCTAACTATTCTATGTTTCTACAGTTACCAAAAAGAAGAAACACTTTTACTATCCATACACACTAAAAGATACAAGACATTAAATGAATTGTGATGTTAAAGCTTAAGGAAAATAGGCTAAACACTAAGTAAATACTTACATCTGTAAGTGCAAACCCTAGGCAACATTCAGCAGCAGCAGCTATCCCATATGTGCTTCATGCTTGGCCCTATACTCTCAAAAAGTTCACTCTAAGGTTATGACCCTATTAAACACTGATAATAGATTATATTGGGGAGGCAGTGTTATCACTACTGAGCATGTAGATACAAGGATAGTAGCAAACTGTAGTTTAACAAGTGTGCCTCATTTTATTCAAAGTTTGAAGGATATGTTATACCATGGTATGTTGTATCTGTGCAAGGAGGACTTTGCTGGCTTGATATACTTACATAAGTGTTTTTCTTGCAAAGTGTTCCTTGTTAGACCACTTTAGAAAAAAAGAATAGCAGTGAACAATGAGGTGGATCTGAGGCAATTATAACTCTCAAACTAATGATAGGTTTTATTGTCGTATTTTCTAGGTAGATTGTTTTCCTCACGCTAAGAAGGAGTGGCATAATCTGCCATGAGTACACTTCTGTAGAACAGAGCTACACTTAGATTTCTTTTTCTTTTAATTATCCTTTATGTTTTAGGTATTGCATTTATATGTTCATAATTGCACCTGCAGGATGAAACATCATATGCTCTCAACCCACTCCAGGAACCTTTACCTCCTTCTACTGTTCCACATAGAATTTAAATAGCACCCAATGTTTTCACCTAGTGAAATTATTCTTAGTGAAAGAAGCAGAACATATTTTTAGCCAGTAAGTTCAACTTATGTAGGTTAAACTCCTACTCTTCAGATAAAGACATGTAAAGGTTTGCCATATGGTATATACAGAAGGTACCTGCCCTGGTTTCAGCTGGGATAGAGTAAATTGTCTTTCTAGCAGCTGGTATAAGCATTCATTATATTAGTTCAAAAGTGTCTGGTCACAATGTCGAATTATTTGCCCTCAGAGTTGATGCACTTGTTCTCAGAGCTGTGTAACACCTTACTTGCTGTATGTATTCCTGCTGTGTTGTTTGTCACCTCTGGGAGCTGAGTTAAGGATATCATTGTGCTGTACTTTGTAACACTGGTTTATGATAATGCTGCTGGTAGACTATCCGCTATGCGTACTCAGCATAGCGGATAGTCATCTCCGTACCTCTAGAGCCATCTATCGGAAACTATTCAGAATTACATATTTTACCTTTTCCACTTGGAGAGCCGATCCGTGGAGAAGATAGCTTCCTCCATATTCTCCTTCTCCCTGGCTAATTACAATAGCTCTTGAGAATTTTGAATACAATCAGGTTTTTCAAACCAGCATGTTCCTGGTGCTACATCTCCTGAATGTGTTTCAGGTCTTTGATAGGATTATCAACTATTTAAGTGAACCACCCAGAGATCTGCCCTGAGGCAAATACTTTTGAGTGGCAGAGTGTGTGTGATAGTACAGGCAAGTACCTAGGACAGTGAACACCTCCAAAGTTTTGGAATTTCACCCGTGAACAAGTGCAGGATCCTGAAATACTAAGAAAATATTTGGAAAAAAATATGCTGTCATTCTGGCAATTCCAGAGAGGCACGAATTACTGCAAGGTGCTGGAGCCTGGCCCATGCCTAATGAGCCCCGTTCAACACTATTCAGCAGCCTCAAGGGAAAGAGAAGGTCTCTGGAACTGACAACAAAATGACAGGCACCATATCTATCCCAATCCCACGCAGCAATCACTGTCATGCCTGTCCAATCCCAGCACATCAGACCCACAGGAGTACAGGAGAGTGGAGACTAACAGTAGACTATCATGGCCTGAATGAAGGCAGGTTGCTGCTGAGCGCTGCCATCCAAGACATGCTAGAGCAAGGAGAAGCACCAGAGCCTTATATCTTTAAAAATATTCTCAGAAGTCTACAGATAAGAAAATTAAAAAGATACAAATTCATGTTTATCATTCTATTACCTATCTCAAATTCACTATTATGGGTTTCTGTACAGCAGTCAAGAATCCCAGAATTAATTAACTATATATCTCTGTTCTGGAACTTCGTATTTTTATTCAGTCTTAGCTGGTCATATGTAAAAACTATGGGACTGATGACTATAATTGTATCACTTCTTTGCATATACATACACAACCCTCCCTTATTTATTGTGAAAAATTCATTTACACATTAAAAAGCCTCTTTTTTGCATCTTTGCCATTTCTGTATCATGGTATAATAGCCTATTCCTTGTGCTACAACTCATTATACTATATAGAGAAGGAAGAGAAAGCTGAAAGCCTCTGATAATGGGAATACTTGTCTAAAAACATGGTCATAGGAAGTCCATCATCTAAACAGTAGATACTCTCATTTTCTAGCAAAAGACGGATTCATCCTTATGTTATAGTGAGAGGGAAAATATCATGTGAATGGGACATGCAGTCTAACTAAATGAATATATTAAAAGTTTCTGGTTTTGACAGGTATGTAGCTGTCATTCTTTTCAACACTATGTGAATTAAGTTGCTGTCCTTCATTATCCCAAGAGATTATTATTGCTCTGTTTCTTGTGAGTGCAGTGAGCTGGAACAGCAGAGATAATAGGTTATTATAGCCAAATTTGACTTTGACATTTGTATGATAAATTTGAAGTCAATTAGAGGAAAAATACTGCATTAGATAAAGTGAGTGTACCAATTACAGTATAGAAGAGTTATTGCTAATAGCATAATTGAAATGTATAGAGTAGTGGTCCCAGAACTGTAGAATTAAATTGTGGAAGTGAATAGCAATAGCAGGCATGTAAACATTTTAGTTTGTGGCCATTTCTAGAAGGCATTATTTGTATTAGTAATCTACTTCCGTCATGATGTGAGAAAATCCACTCCAGAATTACCAAAGGGCCTATGTGAGACAATTAACTTTCTCCACAAGTTCTAGTAAAAGAAAGGAAATAGCTCTTTTTAGTAAAAAAAAAAATAAAATAAAAAAAAAAATCTGCTTTTTTCATGGAAATGCAGGACATGTATAAGGAATAATTAAGAGAAAGTAAAAATTGAATTTTCTCAAAATGGGAAAATTTTTAGTGCTGAGAGAATTAAATTAAGGTATAAGTTAATATGATCACAAATTTACAGGAGAAACTGAAAAAAGAACTATTTTGGTGGTGAGGTGGCAATAAAAAATGGTTTCTGTCTAAAGTATTGGACTATGAAATAGCCTTGTGAAGGAGCTATTCAATTTATAGCAGTTCAAATCTAGATGGAGAGACATGCTGAAAGATGAGTACTATAGAAAATGATGCCAAACTAGATCAAAAGTATAGTTTAGTAGGAGTTTGATTAAAAATTTGCCATCCATGCTTTTAAAAATTTGTGTTTTCAAAAAGTTTCAAGACAAACACCAGAGTCTGGAAAACAGTACAAGTAAGGAACTCACTGCAATTACTATTTGCGACGTGCTATTTTTCTTTTTGTGTCTTTGTGCTCGTATCTGACTGTAGTCTCATCTTACCTTCTCTCAAGACTTCCTTCCCTGCTGATGGAGGACCATGCATGCCACAGCTCTGGAGCCACAGCTTCTGCTGGATGCACATCAAAGAGTGATGAAAGAGACAGCTGCTCAGCTGGGGAGCCAGAGGCATACTGGACACTGAGTTTTGATGAAACAGGATTTCACGCTTCTCCTGCTAGTCACTGGGAACACAAAGACAGGTCTTAGGTTTTGTAGCAGAACCTAGCAAGTGTTAGAGTGTAAAGGCCAAGAAGAGCTCTGAGCTCTGCAGGTTCAGCCCTAATTCAGCTGTGGAGCAAAAGCTGAAGTAGGAACCATTCTACTTTTCAGTGCCATGGCAAGACACAGCTATGGAAAATGAGAAATACCAGCATGAGGCCTGAAGGGAAGTGCACGAAGTGCATATTTACAAGTTCTTTTACCATCAACTTACCTTACCA
This sequence comes from Forpus xanthops, assembly GCA_032466535.1. Taxonomy (NCBI): domain Eukaryota; kingdom Metazoa; phylum Chordata; class Aves; order Psittaciformes; family Psittacidae; genus Forpus; species Forpus xanthops. Next base: position 5,274 of record JASSUY010036713.1, read on the forward strand.
AAGTTATGATTCAATACAAATGGGACTCACATTTCAAATATTCTGATCAGCTCTACTAACTTGGGTGGACTTTGGATGTTCACATCCCCCAAAAGTTCATTATGTGTCAAAATAGTAGTTAAGGCTTAAATTGAGGCTAACTCAAGGCTCTTAGCTTTGATAATTTTGGCTGTGGAGAATTAACCTGAAAAAACGTGGTGCACATTGCAGAATTGGACCAGTAACACTATGCTGGGCTCTGGGGAAATCTAAAGGAGTCTGCTCTGTTTTCACCCACTCCACCGGAGAAACAGCCACAGGTTTACCCTGGGTTGTTATCCCACAAGTAAATAAGATGTTCCTTGAGCAACAGAACCCGTAAATCTAGTTCCCTATAGATTTGTGTCTCTTCTCCTCTGACTGTCACTCTCTGTGTTAGCAGAAAAGCTGTTCCTCCCTCCTTCCCCTTCACTTCTCTTCAGTACCCAGGTGTAAACTTTGCAGGTAAGAAGCAATCTCTGCTGAAACCAGTCTGGAGGCAAGCACACTTTCCAGCAAATGACTCCCACAGAACAGAAAAAAGCTCAAACCATGACACACAGTTCAGTCTGCCTTTTCCTCAGGGACTAATCTGGGTCTTTCGTTCCCAACCTGATGACAATTTCTACAGTTTACAATTAGCTTGTGGGAATATAATTTATGCTCTATCTCTATTTAGAAAGTTGCCAGCTGGTAACTGGAGGGAAAAGACCCAACAGTCACAAATGTATTGTTTCTGTCAGGTCCAAGCTTTTTTTATTTATTATTTTTCTTTTAGGAAAAAAAAAAAGATACTATCTTTTACTAATGTAGATAAAATAAAATAGCAGATATATATTAAGGGAGCACAAATATGTGCTGAAGGTAAGGTTGCTTCATTGCTTTTATTATGAACTCATTCTTTGAGCTGTGATCACTTCTTCACTGAAATTTTGCTGCATACTGAGATTTCTGCAGGTGGAAATAAGGGAAGCAATACTCCCTGCATGACTTACTGCAGGGGAAGGAATGAGACAGCTGCCTAAATCATTTCTGGCTAGCCTGCTAATTCCTTCTTCACTTATCCCACTTATGGGATCCCATGTCACCCTTGCAGCTATTGCAGCCCAAATAGTAGCTTTGACTTCACTGACATTTTTTCTCCATTTTCAAAACTCAACTGTACACACTTTCAGATACAAAATATTTCCCATCATTTAGCTTTACGAGCATACCTCATTAATTCCAAAGTGCTCACTCGCAAAACCAGCTGGTTTTGCTCCTCGATCAGGTTTCTACTCAATTCAGCCTATCAAAAGATATTTATAAGTTTCTCTTCTATGAGCATCACTTCCCCACTCTCATTCCAGCAAGCACAATCAGACATTAGTGGTACTCTCCTCTATGCCCTAACAGTATTGACAACTGTCGCACACATCCCTGAGGTAAAGTCATTCCTTCCTACTAACAATCTTTACCTCTTCACCCCCGTCAGGGACACAACTTAACAAAAGTCACTAACGTCATCTTGGTGATCTGGAGTTTTCTTATGCATGGCCAATGGCTACCCCTAACTGATGGAAATTTCCAAGAAACTGCTTTGAAGTGATTGTAACACATTTCCTGGTGCATCAGCTAGCATGTTATTGCAAGACTATTTTGCCTTCTTCCTTCAGTAGTACTCTGCAGTCATTAACACATTAGTCCAAAGCATGCATGTACGCACACAGAGTTATACTTTTATTTGTGGTTAATGTTTAATGAATGAAGCATGCTGAAGTGGCAATGGGATTCAACCTATCCAAATAGCTTGTTCAAAGGGTGTTAGTCTGAGCTTCAGTCCTTTATGCTTAATGTTACACCAGGTACTACTTACAGAAATACAACAAAGATTGCCTCTTAATTGTGACTTATTTTCCTTTCATGTACAATACTGCCTTTTGAGAATGCTAGTGTGGTACCTTCCTTCATTTCCCTCCACTTAACTTATAATATGCATCTAAAATTTCATCAGGTTTTAATGCACTGGGGTTTATTTGCCTTTTTGTTCTTTGTTTCAAAAGGCTAGTGGTTTTCAGTGAAATCCATCGTGTGAGCAGGAAGATTCTTAAAGGATGGATAGAGTTTTGAAAGCTCCAAGGTTGCAACTGAAAATACAGCAAGGAGTTTTACTCATTCTAAATATTGCTGACTCCATTTGGTCTTTCAGCCAAGGCTGATCTAGCTCACTTCACTACTTCTAGGACTCCTGCCAAAGCAGAGCTTGCTTTTATTTAACATGCTTAGTGTATTTTTATTATCACACTGGTACTGCATCCTTAGCCCTACTGGGGAGCTTTAGTTCAGTACCAACTTGTTATTTCCTATGATCTACTGAAAGTGGAAACCAGTTTTTTTTTGCTTAACCATATGGGATAGCAAAATGAAAAGACAACATTCTCTTTCATTGCTCCATAGCTCTTGCTACAGTAGTTGAATAACTAGTTTCAGGATAAAAAGAACTGGGCATTTGATAATTTATTGGCAAAGGCTTTGGTTGACCAGAAAAATGATTTCTGGCTGCAAGCCTGTGTCTCCAGCTGACACAAACACTAGAGACCAAATTCGCTTTTCTTTATTGTAAACCAAGAACAACAAAATTAGAGGCAGCAGATTAGCATGGAAAGTGACACCTGAAACAACATGTATTTTCATCACAGTAAAATGAGAATGGACCTATAAGTCTTATTTTATCTCAGTCCAAATGAGCCAAGTTAAAATTTAACCAATTTTTTAAAGTCATATAGGTCTTCCAGGCAGCATGCCCTCCATTTCACTTTTTCTTCCCTAAATATCAATTCTAAACAGCATATGCCAGAAACATCCACTGAATAAGATACACAGTTACCTTCTATTCAGAGCTAGTTCCTGTATGCAACAACCCTTGACATCTTTGGACTAAAATTATAAGCTACTATTGATGAAACAATTTACTTTAGCTTTTATGTTCACACTCAGGGATGGATCAAAATAATCTTTTATGGTCAGATTTCAAAAGAAGTTGGTGTGAGAGCTCCTGCTGGGAACAATGACAGCGACTAATCGTGCAGCTCTTTCAGAAATACAGACTGATGATATCTAGCATACTGTATCATTCAGAACAATATATTTTCTTCTTTTTGCTGCCTTTAAAACCACATAAGCCTTTGTTTCCTAGCTGCTTTACAGCTTGCTTTACAATGTTGCCTTCCAACCAACATCCAGGTAATCATTAGATGAATTACCCAAGCATAGAAATGACTAGAGAAAAGATACTCTTTCTTAAAAAAAAAAAAAAAAAAAAAAAAAAAAAACCACAAAAAAAACAAACAAAAAAAAAAAAAACACAAACAAAAAAAAACCACATTCTTACAATAACGTGATGCACTTTCATTGTATATCTGTTATTTTTGTAAAAAACACTGGAACAATAACCTTGCATTTGCAGTGCAACTTTTTCTTCAAAAGAAGCAAAAGAACATTTTTAAAAGGTACTGAAGCCTATTTCTTTATGGTTAATACCTAGCATAGGAGAAGTCAAAATAGTACAGAGCAATCAGACTGGAGATTAAAAAAGCCATTAAGGGTAAAAATTTTAAGTGTACAATGGACTGAAGAGTTTTTGGCCTCATGTTCAATGCAGCTTCGGCTGGATGATTCCAAAGGGACTGATGAGCAATAGGAACCTACACCCTGCTGGTCTTCCATGAGAATCGGACCATTACAGTTGGTATTTTTTTATGATCCAAATTTTCATGCCAAGTCCAGTTTATAATAATCACTGCTGATGAGAAATTTGTGTTTTATTTGCTTTGAAGATGGCACTGACAACAGTAAGGGATCTATAAGAGGGTTATTGTGGAACACTTACCAAGAAAGGCAAAGACCTCCCCGGTAACCACCATTTTCTGCACCTTCTTTTGGTCATTTTTCTGAGAAATCTCCTCACTTGCTGTTCCTGAAATGTTTTCTTAAAAAACATGTAGTGTTTACCATCACATTTCTCCCTTTTCTACATGATCCATATAAAGCAGCAATCATCAAAAGCAAAGCTTTTTTTGTTTTTTTTTTTTTGTCTATCTCTATGAATACACTATTGTAGTCAATAAATGGTGATATTAGCTGTTCAATCTTGCTGAAATCATTTTGATGGCATGTAATTCACAGTTAATATTTTTTGAGGTTATGTCCTTGTTCAAGCCAAATACTCACTGAAGCTTGTTGGTTTTTACCCAGAAAGATTACTAGGATCTGGGCACAAGTAGCTTCCAACTATATTGTGTGCTTTTGCCTCATTTTCACTTTTTACAAAGTGCTTTTAAAAAGTCAGTTTAACAAGAAATTTCATTGTCTAATGGGCCGTGACTGCTCATGAGAGGATTTAATTTTCAATTCAGTTCATTATGTTGTCATTAGGGAAGATACAACTTGTCTTATTGCATCTTATCTTTTACCCTGATTTTTATGTCCATTATTAGTTTTTCAAAGTAAGATATTCACTCAGAACCTCACCAAATGCACAGAGTAAGTCAAAGAGGAAGATGGATTGCCTTATGGGGAAAAAACAACAAAATGAATCTCAAAAAATCTGGTCATTTTTCAACTCTGCACCATTCTTACTCTGAACATGTTGTTTTGCTCTTTGTGGTAAAGCTCCTTGACAAACACAAAGACAAATATGGCATCAGTCCCACCTGTTAGCCAATCATTTGAGACTATGAGTTCTTCAGGAAAAGTCTCTCTGCCTGCATCACATGCAACATGCAGTACAATAGAAACATTGCATTGTTGAGCTTCTTCTTGCTGTTTTAAGTTGGACAATGACCAAGTTTGTATTCCTTTGCAAATTGGTCATTCTTGCTTTTTACCCTCTCTTCACAGATTATTCACTTCACCATGGCTTCTTTACTTCTATCAGAATGCTAGAAAAGATAAAATTTTAGCTTTACGGACTGCCTTTGTATCTTATGTCAGCCGTCACGTCAGCCTCTGACCTACTGAAACCACTGTGGTATCAAGGTCAAATGTACCTGTAAGCAAGCAGATGCTCCTTTAAAATACTTGGCTACCATCTCAGTGTCAAGTCAACCAATGGTATTTCAAAATACATTAAGTCTCAAGAGATCTTATGGAGAAATTAAACTACTTTTTCCAAAGCACTATATTTAGAACAGAGGCACAGCTAGATACTGTTTCCTTAGATTTATAGTTCTGCTCAAGTCACAGAAAATATATGAATGAACAATTTAGGAAAGATGTTTCACAAATCTTCAAGTCTCATTTTGTCAGCAATGTCTTCTTAAAGTTGACCAATGTGTATTTTGTTGTGGCTGAAAATGCAGCTTGCTCACTTGTCTTTTGGATACGACTTCAAAAGCTAGGAGACTAAATTAAAGTTTCTATGATCCATCTTTTAACAAGACAGTAACAGCGACATTTACTTGTCTCTCAGTGGTTCTGGCAGCACTCTTCAAGGTGAAGGTGAGCAGACAAAGTCTCAACAAAAAGTGAATTTATCCACAAATGGTAGTTCAATACAGCTATGTAAAACTCCATGTAAAATCTGGTGAAAATGAAAAATAATTTCAGCCAGAAAAAAGGGGTTTGCTTTTTTTTTCAAAATACTTCAAACTTAAATGGTTCAGCTTTTTATTTTTGACTGACATTTTTCTTTTTAAAATAGATTTTTGAAAAATGTTTAAACATTACTCAATCAAACCCCCACGAAATTCAAGTATTTTAATTTGTATTAAATAAATTGTTTCAGGGTAAACAAAGCAAAGTTTTTCCAAACCTGGTCACTACTGCTGCATTCATTGTAAACCTAAAAAATATCAATGATAGCTGCCTTGTCTTGGCTGTAGTTGATTTTTTTCCCCTTCAGTTTTCCTCTTGGTCAAAACACTGAAAACCTCACACATTTGCCATGCTCTGTGTAAACAGTAAGGATAAGGCTGAGTGCTCTGGAAACCTCTTTAGGATTCTGCAAGATGAGAAACGCTCCAGTACATTTATTTTTACATGCTGTAATAAGAGTTTGTGGTACCACATATGTTTGGGATACTCAAGGATGTTCTCCAGGCAGTTGTTTAAGCTTGTTGCGGCTTTTAAAGTATTTGAGACTTTTTTTTTTTTATTCAGGTTTTCATGTATTTGGATTGAAGTATCGGAGCTAGACAAGTTGAAGATTTGTGCTGAACTCGTTCAAAAATCAGATCCATATTTTTTAGATGATAAGCTGATGCAGCACAGATATTCTGCGTACTATCAGCTTCAAATGCCATCTTGCAGGAAGCAGCAGATCACATCAGTATGCACTTTTAGATCTATTACAGCAATATCAGCAGTTCTTGATTTCTCAAAATGGTGCTATTTGTGCAGGTAGAGCAAGGTGTCACAATTTGATGAGTTTAGATTATTTCACGGGGGACAACACACTGCAAGGCACAGGCAGTAGCTAATTCATTTCTCCCCAGACACAAAGATCACCAAAGTGCCATCACATGAGCTCAGCACCTTGCTTACTGCAGAGCAAAGCTGGGTTAATGCAAAATTAAAAGTTACCATCTTTGTGAAGTCTTTATTCAAAAGCTGTAAATACAGAGCAAAGCCATGTTTATTGTTACAGTTTGTATTTTAAGTGCTTTATCATTTTACTGCCAATCAAAAGAAAATTTGGAAAGCTTTAAAATAATAAAAAGAAAAAATCTGTGCTCCTTTATTCCAAAACAATCCTACATATTGTAATCATGCTGCATACAGAACTGATTCTTCATTTGGAGAAACAGTGGGACAAGGTCAAGCACAAGCAAGTACTCAACACAATCTTGCCCCTCAATGATTTACTATTACTTGTGCCTCTCCTCTCTTGTCTAGAGAATGATGCTCCAAGATTTTGTCTGTTAACGAAAATTTAAAAAATTTAGCACAACTTAATTCTTGCAATAATGATGTTCATTCACATTTTGCTGCATTTAGATATTGTTAAATCATCAGAAAAAGAACAAAAAAAGTAAATAAATAATAGCAGATACATGTGCATATTTATTCACAAGTACCATTCCCATGTGTGCACACAAGCCAATGAATACCTGATTTACTGGATTTGCCTAGAACATCTATTATCATTTAAATGATAATAGATGGCAGGGGTAAATAATGTTCAGAGATGGCACTGGCCCTACTCTGTAACTTCAGCTATCAAGGGAAAAGCTTTTATGCAGGATCTTGATCTTCAGCTAAACCCTGAAACGAGACTTAATAATCACATTCAAAACTAATAGATCACAGCCTTATTAAAATGACCTTTGAGAAATACAACACAAAGGTTTGACTTGAGTGATTTTTCTAGTGTGTAGTAAGCATTGTTTTTCTGCATGGGTGTGTTTGTCTCCTTCACCATCTGCAATAAGCCTGGTTTTAATTGCTGCTGTACCTCTGTGACTGCATCTACTGTATTGCTTTGGGTTTGCTTGTTTCAGACAGTAGAAAGGAAACAATACATATCTGAAAGAAATATGCTTATCTGGAACAACTTTTATTGATTAATTTTATGAAGAAAATTAAAAAACTGATACTGTTAAAGGTGCTTTTACTTCAGCAAATGTAATTTAATTTCTCTGGCATGAAGAGAGGAAATGTTTTGCACCTAACATTTACAAATACCTTAAATTCAAAACCTCAAGTATTTGAAGGTCAATAAAGAAAAAAACCCGTACTTCTCTAAATACAAAACCCTAAATTACTAGTTTCCAAATGCCAATAAATGTGACAAAACCTTTCACCCTGATGGAAAACCTGTATTATGCCTGACCACAGGACATATTGAATGAGAAGGACAACAGAAGGAAAAATTATTTCACAGCTCAGACCTGAAGTGCTACCCAGAGAATGAAAATCTTCTTGTCCTCTGACCCAGAACTCCTCCACAATATTTGGCAAGCACTTAATCCATGTGGAATCCTGGTTTCCAGTTGCCAGGGCTTTGGTTCTTGCAGTCATATTGGCAGGACTTGCTGAGTGCCATCAGCTGCAGCTGAGATCAGTTTTGGATGTGTTTTAAATGTTAAGATGTCTCTAAAAAAAAATAAATAAAATAAATGAAAAATCTCTACATTTTACTCTAGAAGCTTCAGACTGGGTGACATTTCCTACAGTTTTAAAATTTTAAGCTTGACCTTTCCGGTCTTCAGTTCATCTGATGTAAAACAGCAAGATCACCTGCTACTCTGAAAAGTGTTACATGCAGGTAAATTCATTTCTATCCATAGAAACTTTAGAAATAATACTGAAAGTGCTAGGGAAATGTAATGAGTAAGTGAAGTTTTATCTAATGCAGCATTTTGGATGGTTATTAAAAAGTCAGTTTTCAAAGCCACACAATGAATGTGAGAAGTGGAAAGAAATATTGTGTAAATCCCTATAGAATGACATGAGGACAAGTGGAGAAGGCAGGAAGTCAGAATTTAGCAAAGATCAGAGACAGTGCAAGCAAGGAGTTGATCTGAAGGCTTACATGCATCCTTAGCTCTGAGCTTTCTTATCTGAATGCTTGCCTCTTTATAAAACATTCTTAAAAATGCTTTTTTTCTTTTAGTATTAAAAGAAGCTATTTCAGTCATGCTGACTGAAGCAAAACAAAAATATAGAGAGAACAAAAATATATTTTGCATGTCAATGAAATCCAGCTACTGCGGAGGTGATTTATCACCAATTACTATGGAGAGGATGCATCTGAAATTAAGGTCTCTCTATTAGGGAAAAAATGCTCCTGTCATTAGCACTAATAGCAATAAACAAGGGATGGAATCATCACTGGACACTTGGAGGCACTTCTAATACCATGCAGGATTTGAAGCCTTTGTTACCAACATTTAAACCTGTGATATTTCTGCAGAATAAAATGCTTAGGCCATGGCCAATAACTCTTTAAATGAACATGAATGAAGTTCTGCAGCTGATTCGTGGTTACATTAACAGGGCAGGAAGATGATGTGACAGTGCTTCTTCCTGCCTTTCACCCAAGGGAACACTTGAGCACATCATGATGTATGGTCTCTTCTACAGGTCAGATTACTTGCAGTCCAAGTACATTTCCAATTTCTATGCTGAATAACAATTACAGAGTGCCTCTCACCCAGGTTTATGGCAAGTACATATCCTAAAACAGTCACACAATAGTTCTTGGTGCCCTTGCTGCTTGCATGCTTTTTAACCTTTGATTTCTCCCAGCTAAAGTTCACTGAAGATATGCTCCAGCACGTTTGTGACCGCAAACTGTATATAAAGATCTTGATCTTCTCTCTCACCTAATGTTATTGACAATGTATCAGATACAGCCTTTTCTTTTAGTGGGACCATCCAGAGAAGTCCCATACATATCTGACAATCAAACATAAAAGACAGCAGGAATACTGCTGCACTTCTACTGTTGTAGGGTGATGTTGCACTGTTCTTGCACTATCAAAGCTCTACACAGATACTTTCTGAAGTCAATGGAGCCCAATCTGAACAAAAGCATGTAATAGCATGCTGGGGCAACATAGCACTATGTGGGAGAAAAAAAGCATACATTCCTTTACAGAGTCCCAGCACACCGAAGCCTTCTACCATCCTTTGGAAATAGAGTTGGGGTTGCAGGTGGGCCATGAGGGTAAAAAACTTCAGATACTGGAAAGACAAAAATGAGTCTGAAGAAAACAAAAAACCGCAAATGAAGTATACAGATAAAAGCTAACGATCAGATGTTTTGGAGCCTAGATACATTTCATCTGCCTATCACAAGATGCAATAAATGCAGGATTTCATTGCACCTCATTTGTAGACCTACTCTTCCTAATGCAAAAGCAGTTCTAAAGCAATTCATACATCATGAGAGCCTGAAGCCTTGATAGCTTCTTACCAAGATAAAGGTGGCTAAATGCCGTGATTTATTACTTGGAAGGAGTGACTTTTGCCTGCTACACTCATCACATTAAGCAACATTTAGCATTGTTGATTCCAGTGAGTTTTTTCACAGCATGTGGGACCATTACACAATATCTGACTAAGGATGACAGCAACTAGGAATTGATTATTTCATGAGATACACCAACTTAACATCACTGTCTTGTTTTCAAACTAGACACTTGGCTGAAGCTACTCCTGACAAACATGCATACAGACTTTCTTCCCACCAAGTCCGCCTGTTGAACACAAACAGGCAGGAATTAGTAGGCAAAGCTGATAGTTAAACTCCTTTTCTCCTCCTCTCCCACCACCATGGACTCTGCATTGCATCTTGTTGAGATCATCCAAAAGTTCACCATTGTCCAGTGTGAGAACAGGCTTGAGAGCAGGATAGTTATTATGTCCATGCTGTGCAGGGCAGCTCTCTTCCATTCTCTCACAGGCTGAATTTTTTAACAGCTCCTTTTGCCTAAGTAGTCAGTTGATTCCCCTCCCCCCAACCCCCCCATGAAGTGGCTTAGCCCAGTTAAAAGCAAACTATCCTTCAGAGCTCTCTATATTGTTGGTTTTAAGCTTATATTCTCTCAGTGAGGTACAAACACACAAGCAGCACCATGTCTTCATTTTATTTTCTGGATATGCATTGACTTCTTAAGCATAGCACAGATTTTGCTGGGTTTTTCCAACCATGCTTCTTCTGAGAAATCAAGCTACCTAACCGCAAACTGCAGAAAGTTTTAGCTATATACCCATCACTTTAATGAGCAAATCTCTTTGAAAAAGAAAACACAGTGGGTCTATGTGGGGTCTATGTGTGTTTGTGCATTATCCTTTTTTCTAAACCAATTCCTGTCCTTATCCTTGGACACTGAGATCCAAGAATGCATTTGTTACCATTATTACAGAAGGGCAATAGATGCTTCCAGACATCTCTCATCCAATAGACCTTACAATATCATCAATTCCATCCATTCATTCTTCTAATAATCTAGGATGCCTAACATCCAAAACATAAGACACTATTTCTCTCCTCTGATTCAGTTACATTCTGGCTCAAAATTCTGTGCTATTCTTAAATTATCAATTCTATCAATTACTGATTTTCTAATGAAGTAATTGATGGACTTTTTATTATTTATTTTTTTAATCCTAAACATTGTAATGATGATTGGATGACTTACAAAAGGTCACTGTTTCATTGCAGCTAACTGGCACCAGAGCAAATTACCAGCATCGGTGTCATATGAGCCATATAGTATGTGGGCTATGAAGTAATCTTTCCTTCCTCTAACACTGTATTGTTCTAAAATCTGCCTCAAGCTTTGTCCAAAGTTCCAGAATGGTGGACTTATATTTTCCTGTGGAAGAAAAATAAACCATTTTGAAGGTTCATTTTCATTATGGCATGGAATAACTTGCACCAGTAATTTGAAGTGCAAAAATGGCAACTGACCACAGGATATGAAGAGATTGGTCAAAGCAGCTGGCCTGCAATAGCGAGTCCTATTTCTAGCTCTTCAAAATGCACACAGATTGATCTGTAACATTTTACTTCAGCTGAATGTCTCTTCTATCCCCTGTTCTGATAGCTATTTCAAGAGCAGCCTTGCTGTGACAGTGTCAGATTTTCTGTACCACACCTACCAGACCCATATTTCAATTATCATGTTCCATAGGACATCAGCAGTGAACAAGTTTAAGCAGCTTTTTCCAGCACAGTTCTGTGGGCGCACACAGGCACAAATAGTGATGACATCTAATTCATTCACACTGTTGCTTTGTGCAATGAGAAACAAAACTCAAGGGGACTCAACATGGGAAGCAAATGCTTTAATTGTAATCTATACCCTCCAAAGAACTGAATGTTCTTAATATAAAAACAGCTCTGACAGAGAAGAGCCATATTGCTATTATATTCAGTGTTAAAATCTGCTACTGGCACATTATGGTTTACTATTTAAATCCTCTGTGTTCAGAAACCTCTTCCTTTCTCATTTATCTCACTTTTTCACTGAATTCCTCTGCTTTCCATTGACAAAAAGCTTTTTGAATACATTTTTCTAAATAGGAGAGGGGGACAACCAAACAGCGTCTTATTTTACTGATATTTACTGGGTTCTTATTTGCAACGTATATCATATTCTCAATTTATCATCCAGCATTGTGTCCTTGTAATAAATTGTCTGACTTTTTTTCACAAAACATTTTCTACATGGTACACATAGTGTTCTCTTTGCAGTAAATGGGACTGCAATTAAAGAAACTATTACGAAGCTGACAGTATTTCATTGTAACACATTTTGGTCAGAGCCAGAAAGCTTGCATGCAGAAAGAAGACTCCAGTGCTCACCTCATCTCCACTGGGCTAGCTTTCAATTTTATTGCACCATGATCACAGACTTTTAGGATGTAAACTCACATGGATGTTTATGAAGAAAAGATATCAATGTGCCTTGGGGAAAAAGGATTCATACTAAAATCTCAAAGCACCATCAAAGTCCTTGCAAGTAACTCTTCTTAGGTCCAGACCAGGAGCTCTTTAGCTGAAAGCTGCCCTATCTCATCCCAAAGTTTTCATTCTCACTTTCTACTGTTTTGATAAAGAAAGCAGATGATTATGAAGTCCCACTACTGGGGAGGGAAGTTGCTTTGAACTAAGGAGACCAAAAGTGCAATTGTTAATTTCTAAGGACTAATGTGAAATATGTTATGAAAAGAAATGCCCCATTGGATCTGCCAGCCACATTCGCCACACTGAAAAATACAATGTTGGAAAAAATAAGCCAACATTGAGAACACTTCTAATCCAATTAGTACTGCTGCTCAACATTATCACTATTCTGCTCAGTGTTTTTAGGTAACACAGATGAGAGGGATGTAGTAATGCACAGGTGGTTAATGGCTGGCTCCAGCCTGTGCAACCACTCACTCACTATTAAGTCCTTGTTCACAGGGGTATCAAATTGTCTTTCACAGTGTCCCAGGTTCTGGTTGTCTGTTTGTTTGGCAGCCATAACATGAGATTACCCTTTACCCTTATTTCAGCCTTGCGTTTCTACTTTCCTCCCACATGTGTCAGTGCTAGCTCCTGCATTTCCCTAAGAGTCTAGCATTTATGGAAATTGATACATAAAGTCTCTTCTATTAACTTTTGCCCAGTAAATGTCAGAGTCATGGCTGCTTCTGTGCTGCAACACTAATTCTTCGTGAAATTCCCATCCTACAACTTCCCTTGCTCCTCCAACTAATCAGGAAACCAGCCTGGGTAAGCAGCAGCATGTTGTGCCAGCAGCAACACTCTTGCTTTCCCTTTTATCCCCATTTGTCTCAGAGCACGGGTTCTTTAGGAACAGGGGATGTTTTTTGTAATATATTTGTAGCATGTCCGACATAATGACTGCAGTTCCTCTGCAATATGAAGAGCAAACTATGTGAACATTTCTATCGTCTTTTTCCTTTTGTTTTCAGTTGCTTGATACCTCCATTATATAAAATGCTTTAAATGCCCTCCAAAAGAATAGTCCCTTCCATGCACAACTTTCTGTTTCCTCATTTGAATTACTCAGTGTTGACCTCCTTAGGAATAGCATTTTTGGTAAGAGAAAGGAGGAGGGTGAAATCCACCTTTAGACCTCCATCCAAGGAGAACTCTGTGCTCCTTCAGCAAGCTTTTGCTAACGTCCTCATTGCAGCCTCTCTGCCAGACATCATTTGGCCAAAGGAGACAACAAAGTAGTATGTGGCTGGTCTGGTCATGGCCTTGTGGGTGGTGGGGGCTACGGCAGGTCCCTGGATTCCCTGATTGAAGGCATGAAGTTAGAACTCGGTCTTGAAGATGTTAAAGTGTATCCATGAGAAATGAAGCACTGAAAGCATTCAAGTGAGAAAGCAGAAGGCATCCGAATGGGAGAGTAAAAGACATCTGGAGGAGGGAGTCAGATAAGGGGAGTAACTAGCAACAAAGAACTTGGCAAAACAATGGACTTTAGTAATGCGGTAAAGGATCATCCAATAATGCACCGCTGCTAACTAATATTAACCAATGGCTAAAAAGACAACTGTGTGTGCTAGAAAAGGTATATAAGCACTAGTTTGTAGTAATAAAGGACCTAGCTATTTTTCTTCCTACTAAGTCACTGAAAATATATGTGTGTGTGATTTTTGGCCATCTCAACAGCGACACTTTTGTGACCAGTTTCTATCCACTGCAGGTCGCTTGCTGTCCTCTCAGGCATTTAGAGCCACAGATGGGCAGCAGTGATATGAAGAAATCCTTCTTTCCAGCAATCATGCCCCTGAGCAGTGCCCTGCAGTTTTACTGCTGGCTGTCTGGCACTCTTTAGAAGTACTGGATTGATCAGTAAGAACTGAATCAGCAGTGCCTTGAGGAACATGGTCCACATCTAAATCTATTTATGATTTACTTCATCAGTAAAAGAATCATCCATTTCCACATGCTACATCTCCACATATGTTATCAAGTCAACACTGAAAGTTGAGAAACCAATGACCCTCTCATTGTCCTCCCAGCCACAGGCATTACCTGTCCCTCTGCATATTGACAGGAACCATAGCTTTCTAGATTCAGGTATTGATTAATTTTTCATTGTGCTATACAGTACACTCCCAGCACTGCAATGGACCAGACCACATTTGAGCCATACTTCTGCAATATGTGCAAATTCTTTGGTAAAGAAAGACACAATCACTGGAAATTCTTCCACAAAAGAGAGAGATGAAGAAAACATGAGCAACTCCACAGGAAATAAAACAGGCAGTCATAATACCACTGAAATCATGCCTGAGGCTAGCAACCACTCTCCAATAAGCAAAGCACACTTGATGTGTGATCGCATTCACAAAAAGAACAGAGTTTAAACCCACAGGTAATAGGATTAAAAAAAATAATCATCAATTTCTAAGAAATTGAGTCGAACAGTTCAATTATGTTCTTGTGACTAATAAAAGTAATACAAAAAGGAACGAGATATAGAGCACTCCATCATAATTCCATGGAGGTAAGAGAAAGGAAATACTAAGCTAATTTAATAAAGCAGTTGTAAAATATCTGTGTCTGCAAAGGGATTACCAGGCTCATAGTAAGAGAGAAGAAAGAAGTCAGCAGGACATTTGAAAGAGGGGAGGGAGCAACATCTTTCTTCCACAACAGTGCCTTTTGGTTCAATGAAGCACTACATTCTAAACTACATTATTGTTTGCAAAGCTCAGTAGGAAACATTTTGCATATAAAAAATCTTGCTGAGATAAATCTTCCAGTGTGGTACACTAATTGTATTTTTAGCTAAGGATAAAACGATGCCCTTGAAACTCAAACCCAATTTAATATGTTTATATAAACTTTTAAAAAGGCACTTATTTTGAGGCTGTTGAACTTGACTTTAATGTGATGCATGTTTTAAGTCCATGTTTTATACTCAGCCTACTTGCTTGCCAAAGGATACCAGCAGCAGCAAACTCACAAGAAACTATGAACTGCAAGGAACTGGTGATTTGGGTTTTAATAAGGTACATCAAAAAAGATGCTCTCACTTTGGACTAACATAGCAATGTGAGCACAAAACACAGCAATTCCATTTCCACTCTGCCAAGTGTCATCACACCTGCAGCGCAGTGGGATGGAAAACATTTGGCCAGGGGCTTGATTGCCAAGCCAAGATGAGAAACTCTGCTAAAAGTTGTAGAGTTTGTTGTAAACTATTACAAAGCAAAACATGAAAGGGAGGATGTAGGTGCATGATAGTGTTAAAAAGGTATTTTGGGGATTAAAATTTCTGATAGGGTAGACGTCTTTAGTTCACATAGTAAAGACATCACTTAGAACGACAAGCGGACATGCAGAAGATTAAATACCCCATAAAGACGCAGACTTTTTTCCTTCCTTCCATTCTGCAGTTCATGAGGATCATTTTATATTGCTTACTCAGAAAACAGTTGACAAATTATGTGTAATAAATATTTTCTTAAATTGAGCTGGCAGAATCTATTTCTTCTTTTAAAATATATTGCTCCCAGTTTACTTATTACTCTGTGCTGGGACTTACCTCTTAAGGAGAAATATTGCTTGAGGGACCACTCCTCATTTAAACAACTGCTATTAAGCCAGAGTGTGAAGATAGTACAGAAACTACCAAAAGGCTTTTCTGTCTGCACTAAATCAAAGCTAATGGCTCGAGATAAAGTAAGTGGAGTTGTTCTTCTGTTCCATGTCAGTATTAATATTTTAAGTTACAGCTCCTCACTAGACTCTCCCTGCTTCTATCCCCAATTCTTTTGAGTCACAGATTACAGAAGGCTTCTCTTGCACATGACTCATACCTTTATTCCTCGCATTTGGCCATTGCTTCCAAACTATCTCAAGTGCCTGAAATTTACTGAGCTTGGAGCAGTGCTCACACAACATTCAATTTTTCGTCTGAGCACCATGATAACCACAAGCAAGCACCGGGCTAATTGCAAGCACAATTTACCTGGAATATGTGGTCTGGTAAACTAATTAGGGTAATGCACAGTGTTAATGTCTTACTTCACAGAGGGTAACAACATAAGGAATTAAGAGCTTTCAGGAACTTTTGCTGTTGAACTGCAAAGTTTTTCCTGACCTTTAGCGATTTTTTGCCTTGCAATAAGCACAGTTTCCATCTCTATAGTCCACATCTCTCTCTCAAATGCAGCCTGGAGTTAAGCATTCTCATGATTCTTTCCCACTCTCTTTAGCTAGAAAAATCCCTTCAGAGTTTCTTTTCTAAAAGCATTAGATGGCCTTTTTGGCTGCTTCTGAAGAAAGGATCTCTGAAAGACCAAAAAAAAAAAAAAAACCCACCACTTTCCCCCATATATTACAGTGCCTCAACTGTTTCCAATAATGCAATTAGATGTGGGTGAAAGTTTTTCAGAAGGCACTAAAACTATTAGAGTGCAGCTTTAGAGGCACAGTAATACTCATAAATTCAGTTGCAGTTTAGGGAATAGATTCTGTCAAATTAAAAGCAGGGAGACATTTTTAGAAAAGCCTGAGCATTAACTTTCAGAATTTGACAGTACCAAAGTCACTCAGTTTGGCAACAGTCACAAAGCAGTTGTCTATGACTGGCAGTTCTTGACTCTTGGATGGAGGGGAGGGGAAAAATAGATAAAATAGACTATGAATAGACAATGGTTAGGAAATGTCTACGTGTGGCTCAAAAAATAACATCTTTATGTAAATAAGTGTGGGAGGAGAACAAGCCGGGACAGTTTAAGAAAGGCTGGAAAAAAGAGAAGTGTTTAGAAAGAGTTTTCTTTTTTTCCTTAAATAAATCATTTTATATAGTTACAGTTATAGAGAAATTACAAAAAGCAAGAAAGATGAGATGTTTATAACAGAGATTAAAAGCATGTATGGACAAAACCAGAGAGATCAAGGCACACAGCAAGATCAAACCAGTAAAAAGATGTGAAGAACAAGAATTCCCTCTAAAGTCATATTAGGAAGAGAAGGAAGATTAAAGAAAAAGAATTTATCCACAATGAACACAGGAAAGCTATCTACAGAGCTTTGCGATTTCTGAATGTGAAATCAGTAGCTTTCTGAAGCAACCTTTACTTAAAATGTCACCTTGCAAGTAAATGGTCAGCACAATTAGTGCTCTTGAGAAACGAGCAAACTTTCAGACAGACAGGGCCTAATGAACATTACTGAAGGTGCCAAAATTGCTGGCTGAAGCAATTGAAGAACTACTAGCATTCGTCTTTGCAATCTTATAGAGGAGGGGTAAGCTACTGGAAGACTGAAAAAAATCAGCATAGTGCAGTTCTTTAAAGAGAGAAAAAAGGAATAGTTCAAAGATTTATAAATCCATCTGATAAACTCCAGTTCCTGCAGAAACAAATCAAACCATTTGTCAGCATCAGGAAGATAACAAGGAGATGAGATGCTGTCAGTGGTAGATTTCTTAAGAGGAAGACATGCCAAATAAATATATTTTATTTCTACAGCAGGTAACTAACCTGGAGGTAAGAAAGAGGAGATACTATCAATCTCAAAGTAAGGCTTTCAATGCTGGTGTTGCTCACTGTCTCAGAAGCAAGCTAGGAGAAAAAAACCTAGTTAAAACTTTTTCTGTGTGATAGGTAAGCAGATAGTGAAGAGGTGGCTGTATCCAAAGAGTGGTCATGTATGGTACGATCTCAACATGTAAGGAGATACTGATAGGTGCTGCATGGTCCTTCCCAAGTCTCATATTGCTATCAATATTTTCATTAATGATCAAGGTGATGGAATGGGGAGTATGCTTTTAAATCTTCAGAGGAGAGGACACCTGGAAGTACTGTGGTCAAACCAAACAACACATCCAGAATTCAAAATTACTTCAAAAAATGAGAATAATTATCGTACAGAGATATACACTCTTCCTTACCCTAGGCAGGAATAATCAGCTGAACATGGACTGAGGATATGGCAAGTACCCTCTAGGAAGGGTTTAACAGAAGCACAGTATGAAAACTGTACCCCATAATCCTTCCTTCCAGTACCTTGCTCAGCATTAATAAGGTCTCAGCTAGAGCACCACGCACATATGGGTACCAACAGATGAAAGGACAGAGGAAAGCCAGAATGACCAAGAATCTAGTAAAAACACTCCATAAAGACTACATGGGTTTTTTTAATTGAAGGGGAGGCAGCTCTGTTGTGGACAGATACAGAGGTAATTGATTTAAATCACAGCAAAACAGATTCATGTTGGATGCTATTAAGTTCTCCAGTGGGAAAAATAAAACAGATGCCAGAGAAACTGCAGTTTTTAACAAGTGTAGCACTGCTGATGATGCTGGTCTGCCTCAGGACATGGGTCGTGAATTAACCAACCTGCTATCCAGATGAATTTGTCACAAACCTGTAACCCAGCAGGTTTGCTGTCTGAGTACAGACACATGCAATAAGAAGAGGAAACCAGAAAGTTGCTTGCATCCTCTGAGGTGTATGCAACAGCTGGTGCAGAAACACAGGGGCGAGGGCTTCAGCTCAGGGCTGCACCATCCTTCTCAGTCTCAGACTGTCACTTTGGGGAGGCCATACTCTCCTCTCCTTTCTTCTTGTACGATAATTAAATTTCCACTTATGCAGATTAGGTAAAACTAAAAAAAGGTAATTTCTTTTCAGAAATCTAGCTGAGGCCATAACATGGTGGGCTGTCTTGCTTTCTTGCTCTCTCTGTATTATGAAATGCAGATAACAGTTATGCTTAAGGCCTTAAGATGTTATAAAGAGACATTACGTTCAGCAAATGTAGATGCCTCAATATCAAACCTAACAGCCCAGCAGCACCTTGTCTGAGCACTGACAACCAACATTCATTTTACATCTTATATGGGTTTTGTAGATGATGGTCCCTCACTGTTTTAGTGAGAGGGCATGTCACCTTCACCCGCTTTGCACTTGTGTCAGTTAAGACTGTAAAAATCCTAAAGAAAAAAGTAAATCTTCAAGATTTTTTTATTTATTTTTTTAACATAAGTAAATTGTAAACCAGCACTAACCTCGGCAAAAACCATTTCTCTCTCACACTTTGTCCGAGTACCAGTTGAATCTCCATGTATCTTGCTGTAGTTCCCAAACCCCCCATTTGCAGTGATCCTCAGCCACTCAGATAGCTACTACAGCCCAAGGACAACTTTTCTTCTGGGAGATGTGTTTGCTCCTTCACTAATGAAAAAGGAACGGGCTGGCTGAAAAACAAAGCAAGACAGGGGTTATTGGAAAGCAATAAAAGAATTTTCAAGAATCCAAAGAATTTCATAATACTGAGAGTTAATATAGAAACAAACCATCTAGAAACAGGAGACCTGAGCTACTGATGCACATGAGACAAAGGATCTACTCAGTTCTGGCTGTTGTTGAAAGCGACCAAAAACTGACTAAAACCTTATTCCAAGTCTATTACAAGTCACTAAAAGCAGTAGCGCAGTATACTAATCCTCCCTTCTATATGAACATGATATAACTCCTGAGAGAAAAGTCAATAGCACAGATTTATCATGTGAGTATGTGCTATCCTGTAATGTCACCATGAGCTAAAAAAGGATGAGCATCACTTATAGTCCCATCCTTGCTGGAGAGACCAGTTTTCCCTTCCCTATGAACATGGCCTGTCATGTAGCGCAGGGGACAATAACACTTTTCTCTTCAAAGGGAATTTTATTTTGAAATATTTTAGGCTTTGTTCTCTGCAGGCAGTGCCACGGCTGTGCTGTCCTGCTTGTGGTTGCACCGAGGGAGTTCTGCTGTGCCTGAATGTGTCCAAGATAGCCTAAGATTTGAAACAGACCAAAACACATCAGCTTCTTTGTAGATCCATAATTTGCATAGAAACAATTGAGCTGAGACACTGAACGATGTGCAGAGACATGTATGATTACACAGCTGCAGAGAGACATTTGAGGGAACTTGGCTGCAAACTTGCAACATCCAACTCCCAGTTTAAGCTGGAGCTTGGATGAATCTATCTAGAAGTGAAAAATATCTAGACACATTTTCACAGCTGCAGTTCCACCACATCTAGCTCAAATACAGACCATGTGGGTTTTGATGTGAGCCAGTGATCCAGCACTAGCACACACTTGAATTCTGTTCTGCTACCTGAGACCCCTTCTTCATGCTGTCATTCCTACTTATTACTCACGGCTACAGAAAACGTAAAACTTCAGTGTGTACCTATTGAAGCCGACAATATACCTAAAAGTAGTTGGATAAAACAGCTCTGTGTGTGTGTCATAGCTTGACACCACCTACTGTTAAGGAACTTATTTTTCAAAGATGCCTATCTCTGTGAAATTGGACCACCAGGCTCAGCTGTGCATCATGAACCTTTGCTGCCTCAGCTACCAGAACTGCTGCTTGATTTACTGTTAGATGACCAAAGATCTGAAGCACAAAACTTCAGCTGCTGCCACAGCAAAACTCAAAATGTCAGAGAGCAAACAATATGACCAATGGTAGAAAATTGCATTACATTTATTATCTGCTGTGCAAAGCAGTAATTGTAACCAAGCCTGAGCGCTCCTATTTTCCTTTATGGCCTAATCAATACATTCCTGTGCATGAACACCAAGTCAGTAACTAAAAGATGTTGGAAAACAATGACTGCATATTTGGCTTCAAATAAAGAATTTTTATTTTTTTATTTTATTTTTAATCCATCTTGGGAATTTAGCTGTGAGAAAAACCTTTAACAAAAATGACTTCTCAAGACACTAAAGTTAATACACTATTATGCTGCCTTCTGTTGTCAACTGATGAAAGATTAAAATGATGAAAGGCAGAAAATGTGATGCTTCAGAAGACAGTGCATTGGAAATGATTCCATATGTAGCCTATTCAAGCTGATGGGAAGTCCTTCATACGTTCTTGAAAGAGTCCAAAAGAGAAATTCTGTGGAAGGAAACACAGGACTGCAAGCAACACTGAAGACTTGGCCTTAAGCTTTAAAAGAAAATCATTGCCCCAAAACAATATTATTTGTCGTAACAGGTTTAAGGGAAATGTCATTATTTTATTAAAGTGATCCATCTTTTCCTTCAGGATCGGTTCTGTGGCAATGCTCACGATTTCAGCTGATGTTATAAGGTGCAGTCTCTAATATAAACCTAAAAGAAAACAGACATTGAAAATATTTCTTCAGCAGCCTCTGAAACATGTGGTCAGACATTATCATAGAGGATACTACCAGCTTTAGTATCATTATCTCCAGCCTGGTGGAAAGGTGCATCTGTCTGTGCAAAGAGGATACAGCAAGACCCACAGCTAAGGAGAAATTGAAAAAATACTTCAAAGTTGCATAAAAACATCAAATCCAAACCTGACATGGTTTTGTCAAGTTTACACCTTTTATAGAACACAAGCCTCAAGAAACTTGGTAAGAGCAGAGTTCTGGAGTAACAAACCCACCAGCATCTTCTCTGGGCCAGATTTCAAAGGAGCTTTCTTCACCATAGTATCACATGTATCTAGGTCACTTATGAGTTCCAGCCCCAAGTGTGATGTTTATATGGGAGATGGGCTTTTCTCCAGACCCTGTCTAAAGCACAGCAGCATGCTCGTCCTGACATGACTGAGATAAAGATTTGCTACAGGTTATGTGGTAATGCCTACTAGCTGCACCTTGCTGCAAGATTAAATAGTCATTTAAATTTCAGCCTTCAGCTCTTTAACCCAATAAAACTGAATACTTGCACTGGTACAAAATTCCTGCATTGGAACATAATTCAAGCTTATGAGTCAAATTCCTATATCTTCAAATTTAAGTGGAATATAGAAATTACTATTTGCTGAGAATCTGGCCTGGAGATGGGGATATAACCAGCCTCTGAAGAGAGCACTATAAGTTCAGTCAAACATTTTGCATCTCCTCTTCAGAATCCTTAACTTGACACTAAGATCAGAATCAAACAAGGTACAACCAGCGCATGTGGCATGTGGGACAGCATATACCTGCTCTCCATAAGCCAGCCTTCAGATTAAACAAGCATTGTTTTACTGGTCCCAGGAACGATTAATGAGACAGGTCTTACAAACAGCCTGACTAAGCCAGCACTAAATAAAGTGCACTTGTCAGCTATGACAGCTCTTTCTTCCCGCAGCTCAAGAAAGCAGGACAAGAGAGGCTTAATGAATTTAACAATACCTTTCTGCACAAAATGCTAAGCTGGTATGTGTGGACCTACCCTGCTTCAGATGTCTTCTCCTCCTCCATGGCACGATTCCCAGAGGTATCTCAGTGGCCTTTTTGAGTCTTAATATCAGCATTGCAGTTGCCTTGTTACACTTGAAGGATAAGGCTATAACAGGAATTCCAGCTTAAAGAAAATTAAATGCAAGTCTCACGTATGCAAGAGACAGGGTTTTGTTTGATAAGATGCACACTGCACTTAGCATTGCTAGAGAGCAATTATATTAGAGTCTCCAGCAGCCTCATTTATCCTCAGATGACATAGTTCAGTCAAGTGTTCAGTGCTAGTCTTACATTTAATAGCACATTTTAATTTCTTCCAACTTGTTGTCACTGCTGAAAGCAAGAAGTCAAATGATCTCCCTTAGGAGTAGAGGTGACACAACATGCTACTTCCCACCAGGGAATCTACAAGTGCCAAAATCCAGCGCTCCACTTGTGGTACCACCACCAAGACTTAGTTACCGCTGTTACAAAACTGATCCTATTTAGACCACAGTGATCTTCATCCAACCAGCTTGTCACTTTCTGTATTTTTTCCAGATCTCACTGTTGCCTGTGTTTCGTGCAGCTTTGGGCTAACGTTTAGGATGCTGAGCACATGTATGTCATGGGTTCAGCAGCGGCAGTCATTTATAAAATAGCAAGAATACCGTCCTTTTACACAGTATATTTATTCTCTTAAGACACTCAAAATTCTAAGCTGACCTAGTGAACTAAAGACGATCCTAGTGAAATAGAATAATTTCATCTTCAACAGTATCTTGATGGGGGACCAATTACAGTGAAATGTGAAAAAAAAAAGCATTACCTTTAAGCTATGCTTTTCTCTCTGTAAATATCTTTATTTTTTATGCTGTTTGTTACATAGGAAATCACTGTCTTATTCTGAAATGTATTTAGTTTCTGATACTAAAACCACATCAGCATATATTCCTGTTCTGTGCTCTGCTATTCCTCATTGCTTCCTGGAACATGGCTATCTAGAGACAGTCATTTCCCTCTCATTGTGGCCTTCAAGATAAGAACTATTTTAAATGCTGAAGACTTCAGCTTACTTGCAAACAAAGGTTTCTGTGCCAACATGAGTGACTTAGCCAGACTGCTCAAATCCCCTATTCCCATCTCATGAGACTCGTGTGTCTGTTATCATCTCAGAAGTGCCGATCTAATGCACCTAAAACTGGCAGGCAACTGTACTTCTGCCTGCTGGCATCCCCTTCCCACGGGAACCACGTGAAACAACGTCTGGAAGTAGACAGAGTTTAATAGAATATCCTCTGTGAACGGCAATGTACTTAGGGTGATATCTGGCCCTTAAATTTTCCCACTGCAAACTGACACTTCATCTTGATTTATTTTGCCATTCTTCCATTTCCCTCCTGGTCATGAGTACTCATTTGGCTTCACCAACAAATCAGTGGTTGGCCTTTGATTTTGCTGGGGACCAGAAATTCAGTGCTTTCCCTGACTGCTCAGCTCTGTCATACAAGCATTCAGAGAATATTAACCTTTTCCAACTCTCCCGCAAACAAATCTTAGCCAGGACTGTGGTAGTAGAAAAGCTATGATTTGATTAATACAAAGCATGGGGTGGCTATGGAAGGAGAATTTCTTGTAAGGAAATCAGCTCCTTCTTGTCAGTAAATGAATACTCTTTCACTATTAGGGCAGACTCCTGGTTTGAAACTTTTATGTCTTCCATATATCATGTTTTTGGAAGAAAGTTTTGGTATTTAAATAGCTTCCAGAGTGTTACAGGCTTATATGATTGCAATTTACAGTACTTCATAAATCAGCAGACCTCAGATGAGTTAAACAGATGAGATTTTAAATTGACATCCTTTCTTTTTATGAACATTAAAAGGCTTGATCTCATGGCATATTTACATAGAAGTATCCCTGCTGCCTATGCCAAATTGTTCTTAAAGTATAAAGTACTTTACCTGAAAGAGAATAATGACGACAGCCTGAAGCTTTGTACATTAAATTATCTAAGCATTACAGTTAGTCCAGAGGGGTTAGCTCAAGAGCAGGAGAGATCTCTGCAGAGCCTGTTGCTTCCACAGAAAAATCATGGAAATTTGTCCTTTAAATAAGAATCACATGTAGGAATCCCATGGGCAGAGGTGACCTCAGAGACTGAACAAAACACATCCATCTTCTCTTTAAAAAGAGTTTTTACAGAAGGCTGGGGCATCCAATGAACACAACCAACTTCCAAATCTTGGCATGGCATTATTGGAGTAATTAGATGCAGGCATGTTAAAAACAATGGCATGCTTGAGTCATGCCTCCCACTCAGATCACTCAACTAGAGAAAAGAAATCTCTCTGCTGGTATTCTGGGTGGGTTTTACCATTTCCTTCAGCAGACCCTCAGCACTACCAGCCTTACTAAGGCACCATTTGGTTCCTGCACAGCCACTCTTGTCTCAGTACTGATTCTATTTCCTGCAGCCAAACTGGAAAATTATGGTAATCGTTCTTCCCTCCAGAGTGACTAAAGATGACTATGGGAAGGCACACAATTGATAGGTTTGCTTGGCTTTTTTTAAGATGGAGTGAAAAGCAAAACATGTAGAAGTGTTCAGCTGAAAGAAGCTGAAAGATCTAGTACCTCTGACATCAGAAGTAGTGAAGTAGGCCCCAAAATAAAACACTGAAAACCAACTTATCATTCTTACAAAAAAAATGTTTCAAACGATCATGCTTACTTTCCATATGAGAATGATTTCTCTCTACACATCCAGAATGCCTAGAAGGAGAGACATATGTGATGGGAGTTGACCTTGGATGCTGGGGAATCCCAGTTTGAATTTATTCATCTTTTTCATTCTGGGTTATTTTGAATGAAGATGAAGCAGTACCATTGTAGGGATCCCCCAGAAAAAGGAACAAAGTGACTTACACAATCAAAACAGAGCAGGATGCAACACATTTCAACCCTCTCCAAGAGCCAAGTATATGTGGGTTTTTTTTAATTTACTTGGATCTTTCCGCACTTTTGTGCAATTGAAAAGTACCTTTTCTGCCTCTAGCAGACAGGATAACCTGCTCAAGCACCTCATGTAATTGGAAATGTACAGCCTTCCGAAGCTTCAAAGACCACATTTCAGTAACACATAACAGAGCTGGATGCCATCAACCATGTTTCTAGTAGAGAAATCAGACTTGTGAAGCTTACTATTTTGAGAACATAGCTTCAGTTAGTGTGCTGGCCCAAATCTTCCGAATACATACACACACAAGTAATTTCATCTGGCTATGAAGCTCTGTTGAAGAAAATGAAATCACTTACAGACAGCCGTGGAGTTTTGTACTGTATTTTAAGAAATATATGCCTTGGAAAAGATAAGAAGGTGGAAACCATATGGCAAGCTTCCTGGAATTAGAGTACATCTTGAAGTTCACAGACACAGTAACTTTCCTCCAGGACCACAGTTTATTGCATGCAACTGCTGTGAGTTAGGTTTTTCAGGCTTTTGCCTTTAAGTCTGCCTTTAAGGCAGCTCTCTTTGCATAGCCAAAGACTAAATGCTTACAGATTATGACTACTTCAGGAGAAAAGTAATTTTTAGACCCAGAGCATTAAATTCACCTGCAAATCTGTCTGACACATTTCAAACAGAAATCAGAGTTGAACACTTACATACTATTACCTAACTTGCTTGGCCATCTTTTAATTACTATGTGTCTCCCAGTGAAGCTGGAGACACATACTTCAGAGCTTCTTTCTAATCAGAGGACAACAGTCTCGTCATGAAGAGAAAGGAGAAAATAAGCCAGAAATAAATCATCACATCATTTGAAACAACCCCAGGAGGTAGATGACTGCTTTAAATGATGCAACTAATATTGGTTGTCTGTGAAAAGTTACCAATGAAATTATCTGGTTATTAAAAAGCACCAAGCAAAAGCAGCCACCCTCTAGACTTAGTTGCTGGCTGTAATCAAACAAACGTTTATGCTCATCCCTTATCACTCAGACACACACCCTAAGAGCTGAAAGAACAAAACTAATCAACCTTAATGATAAACTTTAACTTCCTCTTGGTAAACCTTACTCACTTTTTAGTTATACTTTCCACTTAAACAGGTATGGCCTAAAGAAATCACATCCTCCCTCCTCCCTTCTGCCAAAAAAGCACTGTTAACATTTGTGTAAAATATTACTGCTCTCATTATTGTCTTTGTATAAGCCAACCACTCTGAATAGCTTGCCTTCCCTACAGCAACAGAGCTGAATGGCCACAGCCAAGTGAGGAGCAAAGAGCAAGCACTACTATTAGTTACACCAGTGCAAATGCCAGCAGAAGTTGAACCTGTTGTTAACATCAGTGGAATTATTGTTACAACCAATTTTTCTTGTGGTTGGGGTGTGAGCTTGTTTTTCTGAGTACTTTGGGAAAAAAAACAAACAGCTGCTCACAGCCTCTTCACTGATTGTGATGTACAGAAGTTGTACAGAATCACAATACACCCCAGTCTGAAAACATGACAGATTGTGAATGAGGGAATTCAGGTGCAGAGATGCTGAAAAGACATTAGGTGCCCAAATGTACAAAAAGAAAGACAATATTAAACATGAATGTATTTAGCATCCCTGCTCTCCACTCAGACAGGTGCATCTTCATTGCTTCCACTACACAAGGAAATTATAGTGTAGACAGACAAAGAAGTATAATGTTTTCAAAGGTATTCGCTCCAGTTCGGGTCTGTCTGACCTAGCCTCAAGCACCTGACTAAGGTTCTTAAATAGTGGCTATTTGGCAAACCAAATCCCCTCTGCAGACACCCATCTCCCTCTGCTGGACCACAGCAGTCCTGACTGTAGTTATCTCTGTTAGGAGTCAACAGTTTGGTGGCAGAATTTCATCCCTGACTTTCCTAAATGTGGTCACATCCTTGTTACCCAGAGCTCAGAGTAGCTGTGCCAGAGCTGAAAAGGAGCCAGGTCTGGACCTGCTCCCAGCCACCTGCCTGCTGAAGGCCTCTGTCCCTGCAAGCAGTCCTACCCAAACATCCCTCCTGCCAAAGCATTTTCTGTCCCTGCTGCTCATTTCCACAGGGCAGGAAACTATGCAGTGACAGTTTACATTTTGTTTCATCGTTTTGTTACTCAATGAATATTGAATGGATGGGGGATCCACCCTGTCCAAAAGGGGGATCCCCTCCTTTCAATCTCCAGATAGGGCATTAAATGTATAAACTCTAACAGACGTACCATCCCCAACATGCCTATGTCATCATGTTCTTGCTCACATCCCCGGAAAAGCATTTTTACAAAATTAAACTTAGTAAAGGTGCTAATGGACCTTTCTTTCCTATAAATATGATTTCAGACAGCAAGCATAAGAAAAGAAAATAAATTTCATAACAAATATGGCTGTAAGAAACTGCATAATCACTGCAAACTCAGTGGGTATTTTGGGTAACTCAGAAGCACAGAAATAGCAAGAAGGATAGAAAAAAGTAGAAATACCACTGCAGTTTCTACTAATCCCAACATGGAAACCTAGCAAGGCAGTCAGTGCAATGCTTTTTGAGTTTAGCACTAATTAGCAAGGATAGTCCCAAAACTATCTTCTGATAAAAACTGATCTTCCCAATTGCTGTGAGGCACCTTTCTTGACTGTGTAATGGTTTACAAAGCACTGTTAATTTCCAGTGATCAAAATCTTGACTGCAGTTGCCCCACCATCATGATTCAGTCTTTAAAATCACGAAGTTAAAAAAACAAATTTCAATAAATAAGAACAGCATTTAACAATCATTTGTGGAGGATATTTGCTCTTCTAGGTAGGAACTAACTTCTGATCCACAAAATACAGAACCATATTTGCTTAACATTTTGAACTTTTCTCTGGCTCAGGAAGATAAAAGCCTCATTTTTCATTTTCTTTTCAAGAAACGTGAGATTTGCCTAAAATAACGTGATTACAGCAACCAGAACAGTTTTTATTGTTGAGGTATTTTTAGTTGCTAGATCAGGTGATATGACTACAGCAGAACCACTCTCATGGCACCTTTGCAGTTTATGATTGTTGCAATACAGACAACAACAACTGTCTTACTGCCTATTTGTCCTGAAACAACCCCATTAACCTCTGCCTGATGTCAGGTCCATCTTCTACTGCGCATGCATGTTACAGCAGCTGAGTTTCTGTCCTGCACGGATGCAGTAGCAATAGTGCAACATAATGGGAAAAGAGAAAAGACATTTTATTCCCTCTTTATTCCTGGAAAATAAGGCACAGAAAAAAATAGTGCGTCATTATTAAGCTTTTCTACTAAACGCACTATGCTCATGCTCAGAAGTGGCTGGACTCAGAATATCTCTCCAGCCATGGTCACAGAGGGTTTGCTTATGCCCAGCATCATACCCAGGTCTGAAGTGGCTCCCAGTTAAACAGCTCAGAGTTTGGGCAGCATTGCCCCGTGTCAGCATGCTCATTATCGTGCTCACTGAGAAGAGGGGACTTCTGCCAGACAAACTGTCACTGCCACTGGCATACACAGGAACAAACCCCACAACACTGGGGAGATCCCTCAGCATGCTCCTCTCAGCTAGCTGCTAGTCAAGCTCTGCACATGGAAAAGCCAGACACAAGGGCAATTGATTGCAAAATCCATTTTAAGTGTCTCAGGGGAAATAATTCATCCAGCTTCCCAAGTCAATGTTGCTGAGATCCATATCCCTTGCTCCTGGGGCCATGCTGCATGCGTGCAACCTGCTGGGCTGTGACCACTGAGCCTGTATGTCACACTCCGTATATCTCCGTAACTGGAAGTTTCTTGTTCTGATCTTTGGAGGCCATACATGGAAAGGAAATCTTGAGGACAGAAAAAAATTTCCAAGATATTCCTACCTGAAACTGTCCTAAAGTGGTTCTGGAAGGGATTTTTGGAAGCTGAACTGACTTCTAGAAAGCCAAAATATGTTTTTTCCCTCTGAGCCAGCCCTGAGGGCACAACAGTGACTGGTGAGGTCCTTGCCCCAGCACCACCTGCCCTTACATTTTGTTTCTCATCAACGCACAGATAAGGGAGGGCAGTATATAATACACAACAGGGGAGTCTGGAGAAGGTCTAATTATTTGTGTATGCATCACCATGAAAAACAATCACACTAAGTAAGTGCACTCACAAGTAAACTCTGAAGAATACTTTCCTGAGCTCTTTTTTGGTCTTCCTCCCCACACTCAAAGTTTATATCCTTCCGGCAACCATAAAATACAAACCTTTTACCATTTCAGTGCAAGTTTTATGAAATTAAGGGGTTTACACAGCTACAAAGGTTAAATTCACGTATTTTCCTGTTGACTTCACTAGTTTTAACCTTTTAAGTTTGGTTGTGAAAATCCCCAGCCCATCCACATAAAACAAACTGAAAAACTCAGAGAGCAGTTTTGTTTGGGATTCCTCAGAAGTGTTTGAGAAGGTATTAGGTCTGCCTCTCTCAAACTGCTGCAAAAATGACTTGTCTCCCTGTAAAAAACCAAGACAACCCTTTCCTATGCACACATACAGTTGCATAGGGACAGAGCAGAGGGTCAATGCTACTGTGTACCCTCCCTATGTTGAACAGTGTTGGACCATTTCTCTATCAGTCTATGTAATACACCACAGCCACAACTACTTTCCTGTATCTGAAAATAGCCCTTGAATAAGGATGACTCCCAGCAGGTTCAGGACAGGACTTGGATGTGCAAGCACACTAGGACAAGGGGCAGTCCTACAAGGGTCTGTGACAGCAAAGCTGCTTCAGGAAGCTGGTGAAGACCTTGCAGAGGAGCCGCTCTGGTTATAGCTACTTGAATGAGGGATTAAAACCGAAAAGTGAAGGAAGGTTTGAGGTATGTCTTTTTTTGAATCAGGTCAGCAAAACAGGCAAGAGCCTTAAGTCTACACCTAGGTTTTTATTATGCTCATGTGATCAAACTCAAACAGAGCTTTCATAGTCACATACAGGTTCTTCTGAAACCCCTGCACTTCCTCATCCCTCATTAAGGGTCTCCCCTGGTATCAGCTCACGAACATGTTGGTGCTAGGAAAGATAAGGTCTTGTGTGCCAGGCTGAGCAACAGAGAGGGGTAGAGCTCTACAGAAAGGGCATTTTGAGAATTACACCTCACAGGAAGGAGTGTTGTAGCAGACAGGAGTTATTTTTCAGGAGTGTGGTACATCTAATTACATTTGATATTCTCCAGTGAGAGCTGCTTTTCAGAACAATAAATGTATTTTTGCCAATTTTTAGCATTCCCTTGTCAGCAGCATAAAATTAAGACTACCTGAATTCTTCAGAGATCTGCAGCATCAGGAGCTGAAGACAATATGGCCCACAGTCTGGGTGTGTGGGAGTCCCAGACCCACTTGATACCTGTGCAGAGCTCAAGCAGCTTATTGAGCTGAGACTGAACAAGAGCACAAGTGTCATTGCCTTCTGCTCAGAAAACACCCTCGTTATAGGAAACATTGATAGAAAACATTCAATTAGAGGAACAAAAGTAATTTTCAGAGCCAGGACTTAGAAACACATCTGCATCTGTTCCTCTTTTGTCACTAGTGTCACTTTGTGCTTCCTGAGAGTCCGATCCTGCTTTTGATGGATAAGCATCAGCTAGAGCTGCATGCACATAACAAGGGAAGCGTGAGACGTTGTGAGCAAAATCATGCAGTGCTGCTGGAGCACATCTCAGGCTGCTGACAAAGCTCTTGACAACAGCAGAGATGCAGAAGCACACCCGTAGCTGTGGTAGATAGCATATGTCAACATTAGCGTTTCCCATGTTTATGAAGAACTTGATTGAATAAAGGGCCTGGCAATAAACTATACAAGTGATTCCAGATTGCAACACACATATCCATCACATGCCTTTTCTCCCCTAGGGTCTTATATTTCACCTAATTGGAGACACATGTTAAGTGCCACAGACTGTCGACCACCCATGCGAAACAACAGTTCCCTCACTGTTAGTTGCTGTGCCTTCCAAGAACAGCGATTCCTCCAGGCTCACCAAACCCACCTCATTTCACCAAGGTACATTCCTCCACCTTCAGTGGGAATACAACATACACATGAACCTATGACAGTAAAATAATTTGTTCAGATCTTTGCCTTCAGGGTGACCACTAAGATGCTGCCACCAGCTAGAAAATTTGTGATCTAATTTAGAGGCAGTGATGCATGTCTTTTCTATGAGGTTTCTGAAAAACAGAGCTGGGTTCTCTCTTTTGCATGCTAAAAAATGTCCAGTTGTTCTCCAAAGGGCAGCAGGCTGAGACAGAAATGAAAGCATCTCACAGAGGGGCTGTTGGCTGTGCATGCAGGCCCATCCTCCAGGCGTGAACTTGGACATCAAGTCTGATGCTGGGGTACCTCAGCTGCTGGCAGTGATGGTCATTCACAACCACCAGCAAGGGGGAAAAGGAGGGTTTTGAAATTCATTTTTGTCACGGTGCCCCATTAATTGTTTTAGATGGCTCTTCTACAATCATCTATGCACCTTCTCCTTAGCCCTCAATTGCAGTGCAGAATAATGCAGCTACAATGAGTAATAGGATGTTTCAGCTACAATTTTAATGCACAGCATCCCATTTCACCTGCTTAACCCTGCCTCCTGTGGAGTGTTTGAGGTGGGCTTAGAAATATCACACAAAAAGACCAAAAATATTTTTTCCTCTTTTTTAGAAAATTTCTGGGTTAAGTCTGCTTCTTCCAGTCAAGCTAAAAATACTACTGCTTCATTGTGAAGCAGGACTTGGAAAGGTTTCCTAAAGGTCAGAGACTAGGACTGAGGGTTTGAGCTCCTGAGATTTACACTTCGCTCTTGCTCTAAACTGTTATGTGTTATATGGCTTTGCTCTCCTTTGCCCTGATGTACTTAGACAAGTGACAACTGCAGGGTCGGCGATGCCAGCAAGTCCAGCTCACACGTGCCCTGCTGAACTGCAGCTGAAGCACGAAATATCACCACACATCCCTGGGGCAACAGGGTTGTGAGGGAGGCATTGCCCTGGCTCCTGGTAACTTGGATGAGGAGGCTTTTCCTTGGGGAGAGCCATTTCTAGCCAGTCTCACATCTGTTACTTAGTTCTGGCTCTAGTCCCATGAGACCACCCAGTAGATGAGCAGTACAGAAGTATGGTTAACACCAGAGAGCACCAGGTTTGGGGCAAAGAAACATAAAGATATCCCCCACATTAGCAGATAGAATCATAGAATCATAGAATAGTTAGGGTTGGAAAGGACCTTAAGATCATCTAGTTCCAACCTCCTTGCCATGGG
>JASSUY010036713.1:38305-58775 GCA_032466535.1 Forpus xanthops
ACTACAGTCCCTCATGAAGAGTCCCTCCCCATCATCCCTGTAGGCCCCCTTCAGATATTGGAAGGCTGCTATGAGGTTTCCATGCAACCTTCTCTTCTCCAGGTAAAGACAGTGTCTCACAAGAGCTCCAGAGCTCCTCATGTTAAATACAGCTGAATGCAACCGCTTCAGCATCCTCCATTCGGGCCATTCAAGCCAGGCAGAAAATCAGTGGATTTGGAAATAAAACCTTGAACCAAATCTCCCTGATGAATACTAATTTCCAAGGAGCTTCCTAACTGTACAATAAAAAGGTTTTCCAGGCTTTTTGATATTCTTCCCCGCAATTCGGCACTAGCATGGGCAGGAAGACAAATACGATTCTTGACAGCGTACGGCAGTAATGTATTAACAAGTGAGAAATAAGTGTGAGCCGCATGCTCGGCAGGCGCTGCCTGCACCTTCTAACACCTCCGAGGTGACAACAGGCATCCGTCAGGGACGCGGCTGAAACCTCCAAGCACTGATTCCAGCCGCTTCTGCCGCGCGTTAAGGTCTCAACTGCGGAGCTGCGGCGGGAAGTCAATCGTGTCCTAACCGCGGCGGAATCGGGTCTGTAGCAAGCGCCAAAGCTCCTGAGGTAGCTCAGGAGACCAGGGGTGAGTTTTGGGGATGACTCCGGGTCACCGCGGCGCGCAGCTCTGAGGAGCGCTGAGGGTCAGCCTGGAAGCGGCGAGGCTGCGGTGCGGGGGCGCCACCTGGCGACGACAAGCAGCGGCTGCAGCACGGGGCCCTGCAGGGACGCAGCGCCTCAGCAGCGCCGGCCCCGGCTCCCGCCCTCCTGCGGGCCAGGCTGGGGTAAAGTAAGCTGAGAATCGTTGTCGCCTCCGCTGGAAGCTGAGGCGCTGCCAGCGTCCCGCTCGGGCCTTCCTCCACCGGCTTCATCCGCAAAACCGTGGCCAAAGACCCTACAACAGCACTTCTGCGGCCGCAGCCCGCACACTCCCGTGGCTGCAGCGCAGCCTGCTGTTCGCCTGCGGTGCCAGGGAGATCAGCGGTCACCTACCCACCGCCCCGGATAACCACTTAAATTGTCATAAATAACGTTGTTACCAAAGTCTCCGACGGAGCATCAGCGATGCGGGCCAGCGGCATCCCGCCAGCACCCAGAACAGCTTTGTCTCATCCACAAAGTACCAGAGTAAGAGCTGCCAGAGATTACTGTTACAGGCATTTATGTTCAATCCCTGCTCTACAGGTACTAAGCTGTTCCAGCAATTAAAGACAGTCAGCAGTATCCTAGATAGTGTAAACAACTGCAACCAGGAAGTAAAGATACCACTTCTCCATCTTAGCTGCTGCCATATGATACCCCTCCAATCCCTCCACTTTCCCACTTAAATAAACCAACAAAAAAGCCCCAAAGCATATCCCCCCCCCAAAAAAAAAAGGCAAAACAAACCCCAACAAAACAAAAAATCAACAAACTATTTCACACTGCTTGAGCAACCACAATGTGCCGAGACACAGTAGGCTGCATCAGTGTTTAAACCATAGCAAGTAAATATAATGTGAAAGACACTGGTTTAAGCCACTTACATGCAATGGTGTTGTCCAATTCCACAGGCAAGAAGACCTAAGAATATGTATTAGGTCCTTAACTGAAGTCTCTTGACTTCTCAGCATTGCTGGCTTTAGAGGCCAGAAGAACTGGAACATAAAACTGGAAGGCTCATATTAAATCCTCAGCTGTTCCCTGAGGCTCGCATGGCTGATCTCAGACCTGCCCCAGCACCACAACCTGGACATATAAATGACCTGATCCGCAGGGTCTGGAGTATTTGTGATTTTGGGCCATTTGTCCTATGTCTCGCTCTCCCATCCATGAGGCGGGAAGACAGGTGACTGTCACAGAGGCTTGTATGAGATGCTGGTACATGAATTAAGCTGGTCACAAACCTTTCCCATCCACTTGTAACCCATATGAGGGAACAAAAATGTCACCATGGTGCCTTGCTGCCAGCCTGGGAGAGCAAAGAAAAAGATGCAGGTTATACCCAGGAGCAGCCTGCTCCTCATAATGGCACTTGTTCACTTGCAGTTGGGAAGCTATCAACTGGCTTTTGCAGATGTGTGGCACAAACATTTACATCTCCCTGCAAACCCTATTTGTATCTGCCAGTGTATTTAAGCCTTTCTGTTGTAGCCACTTAGGAAAGAAGAGGGTGATTCAAGACCACAAAGTAAGGCACCATTAATGCTCCAAGTTCACAGCCCTAAGTAGAGGATCATAACTATTGTGGGGCTGGGGTATTCAGCATCACCAGGGACTAAAGTGAGCATGAAGCCAACAGCATTCCATGCTATGTAAAGGTCAAACTGCACACTTGAACAATATCTTACATCAGAATTGCTTTCTGGGGAGTATTAACCCAGTCTCAGTGCCTTGTGAGGATGCACTGAATAACCAATGCTGTTCCCATTTAACAGGTGGGTAAGTGAGATGGAGACAAAATGATTCACTTGCCCAAATATCACTCCGTGTGTCACACCAGCAAACTCACAGCACCAGTTATCCTCAGAAATTCCCAGGCCCTATATCTGGCTTTTATTCTAGCTGCTTTTCACCAGGAAAAAGACAGGTGAATCACTCATCAAAGGTGGGTGACAGAGAGTTTTCCCCATACAGGGAAGTTTTCATATGATAGAAAATGAAAACTTTCCAGAAAACTGAATTTCTGAATTTCAGGGAAAATAGCAGCATCTCAAAATTTATTCTTAATTACTATCAAGAGAAAAGAAAGCTCTTCCAGAAGACAGTCACAAAATTGTTTCCATGATGTTAAACTATTTCACTTTGACAATGTCAAAACATCCCAGAACATTGTCTTATCCAAAATAGCAATCAGATTGACCATTTAAATGAACCACAGTGAAATTAATTTACACAAGCAAATCAGAAAGATTTAATTTCCTCCTTAAAAAACCTCAAATTGTTAGAAACCTGAGATTTCAACACTAACAATACTGCCTTTCCCAAAAGGTAACTCTTCTAGGCTGTGTTTTAGACTAGCTCTTCATATAACAACCATTGCTTTGTTGGTACAAATCTTACCCTCCTGGAAGGGAGGAAGGCCTGTGGTGAAAACACTGACCACAATTCCACTACACGCAACACTCCTGTTGTACCCTCGGGGCTGCCTTTGCTTTCTCTTCTGCTGGTCCCAGGGACTGAGCAGCTAAAACTAAAAACAAAACCCGGCACCCAAGTGACAGCTCAAAGGAAAATTGTAGCTATCAGAAGTTAGAGCCTAGAAAATAAGCATTATCATCTCTGTGGAAAAAAATCGGTCATTTCAATCTCAACTTCTAGAGCTGTACCAAAACTCTCAGACTGTGATAATTTATAATTAGGAGTGGGTGATTTATTGCACACCGATAGCCTTGTAAATCAAGCTGAAAAACCAGGCCTGTCAGAAGCTGTCAGTTAGCATTCCAATTTCTTTCTATGCTTACTGCTACCAAAGAAACTTCAGACTGCTATTCCAGGTCCCACTTTCCTTTCACCTGTCATTTTCAAGTATATGATTTCAGCTCTCATGAAACAGCTGAAAAAAATGGGGTTGATGCTGCAGGTCAAGTCCCAAAATACTCCCTCAAAGCCTTTTCCTCCCAAGAACACAAAAAGAACCTCTCACCATCTACCACACTTTGTGTCCCACCTTTAAGGAATATGCAAAACTTCAAATACACTCAGACACAAGCTGGTTACTGCTCCCAGGAGCAGTGAGGGCAACCACAGTGCAATGCAAAGCCAGCTCAGAAAAACGAGGAAGGTATTTAATTACTACAAAACCTCTTACCAGCCAGGCTCCCTGCACACACCACATGAGCTCCCCTCCTGCTGCTGAAGTCCATTTGACAAGGGAACCATCCTCTCTCTGACACTGCTTTCCATCTCCCCTGGATGTGGGTTTCCCCAGGGTACCAGCCATTGCATGCACCACCTCCCCTGTTTGAACCCACTGCTGCCATATTAGACAGTTTCTCCATCTGTCTGACAGAGAAGTGGCAATAAAAGATGCAGTTAATGTATTTACATAACATAACAGTCCCACTGGCTGGTCTGGCCACCCTAGGCTGGCTGTGGGAAGGACCACAAAGATCTAGGCACATTTTGCCTGTTGTCTAGTTTCCCCCATGAGGAGCAGTGTGGCCTTTTCCCAGTTTGTTTTTTTTTGTTTTCAGGAGATTTCTTCCTGACCTTATCAATTTGTACCCGGAAACATGAAAACAGAGAAATTTAGAGATGACAAATTTATTTTAAGCCATAATTTTTGTTTTCATAAATGTCTCTAGTTTAAGATATTTGGCTGTTTGCATACTAACTAGCCTGCCTTGTTTTCACTTTGCCACATCTTTGTATTATATTATTTTTACAGCTGACAAGCACTGTTAGACTGTGGGAATGCTGTAGTGTCAAGAGCAGATTGAATTTGCTGATTGCTGGAGTTCTTTGTGCTGCTCACGCAAAATTTCTTTCCCCTATAATACATCTGTTGTTTGTATATTCGATAAAGTTAATATCTGTGAAATCAGTCATTTCCCCTAGCTCTAAATTATACTGCAACAGACAGAAGATTGACTTCATTGTATTGACAAGAGAGCTCTCAATGCTTATTATTTGTGGTGACTTGGAAAGATTACAAAAGCACACAGAATGGCTTTATCAGGGGAGTATATTTCTATGAAACCTGATAAGGTGGTGTATGCACACTAACAGTGGGAATAGTTTTGAAAAAACTTCAACTTTTCTAGTAATTTGGAGAGGAAGAATTAAAAAAATGGCTTAAATCAATGTATCTTTCCTTTCCTCTCTCCATGCCAGCATCCTGTTTAACACCAATCTCATGTGCAATATTTATGTCTACATAAATAATTTAGGAACCAATTAATCTAATTCTTTTATAATTACTTCTTATAATGGCATACAGCCCAAATCCCAGCAGCTTAATTGCTACTTAATGGAGATATTTATGACACCAACACTAGTAAAGAATATAGGAGTTCTCACTTACTTCAAGCAGGGTTGAGGCTTAAGTTAATAAACTGCTTATTTGAATTTCAAATGCCTCCAAAGTTCTGGCATTTGAAGACACATTTTTTTTCCATTCAGAGCAAGAGGCTTCAACTCTTCTATTTCACATGTGACCAGATGTTAGAGCACAGGAGTCAGCACTCATTTACTGCAAGACAACAATACTGCAGTACCATTTCTCTGATGCTTTGACTCTTGCAGCAGGGCTGTGCTGAATCTTGGCCCCGTAGGTATAACCAAGTCTGACCAGGTTAGCTTAACGCATCATGGATGTAACCAGAGTGCAGATCACACTGGGCTCAATCCATAAGCCTTGCTCAGTACATGTGAGTGGCCTGATTGGTAAGGGCATCTCAGATGGGAATGGGATGAGATGCATTATGAATCCTGTCCCAATGAACCACCCCAAGGACCACATTAGACGCTCAAGTGAAGAACATCACTCAAATGGGTGAGAGTAGAAATGTATCATGTAGATCTGGGAATATTAGAATCAGGTAAAGGTTTCTTACGTACTATTCACTGCAGTCAGAGACCAAGATGTGAAGGAAATCTCCAGCTTTGCCATTGTCCCCATCAGTGCCCCGGTGCAGGTTCAGGAGTTCATCGTTTTCCGTCTGCGGCCAGCACTGTAGTGACCCAGCATGCCTCAAACGTAGTTAACACAGATAGTCTGGTACTCAACACAGCTGCCTGTCCTGGTCCCCAGTTACATTTTCATAAACATGGAAAGTGTAACATGGCAAACAAGGATGCTCCTGCCACTATCTCAGGACTGGCCAAAACTGTGGGAGCAGCTGGCAGTGAAAAGCCCTGACCTCTGAGTGCCAAGTGACGGTCTGCAGCATGCACCAGGATGCTCCTGCAGAGATGGGAGTGATGTACCCAGCAGTACTGTGTCACCATGGCCAGTCTCACAGGACAGAGGACAGAGGTCAGATTTTGTTAGGCTGGAACACTTTGAGGATCAATTTTGCTTATTTGCCACATGCAAATACAAAGTTTAATAACAGCACAACCTCGCAGTAGATGCAGGTAGCACCTTAGTGGGTATTTATGATAGTTACCTGAAAGAACTGGATAACTAGCTTTGTCCACTAACAGTAGATTAGAAAACACTTGGAAAAATAAATAGCATATAAAGGGATCGATCAGGTCATAACTCTGTAGAGCTTTTGCTCTAGTCATATCTGTTGACATTTTGATGTCTTTTTTTATGCAGTCAGGTTAATAAGGGAATTAAGATCACAAGCAGAGTCATGAATAATCAGGTGTCACTGGTCACATCCTCTTGTTCTGTCATTTATGTCTCAATAGGGGAAAACTGACAAGATTTAGAAATAAAGGAAAGTTAGCTCTCTGCTCCAGCTTAGCAGGCCCGCAATTTTCCTATTTTCCCTTCCTTCAGAGGAAAAAGTGAAAAAGAAACCTTGAAAAAGGAATAAATGCTTAGGAGCTATCTAATTTGGTAGTCAACTCCTCAACATGATTTCATGTGCGTAGCGTATTTCCTGGGCATGGTTTGACACACGCTGTCTGCTGTATGATCATCTTGTGAGGTTGCCTTACGCATCATTTAAAATAAACCTCCTTGAAAATACAAGAGCATTCCTTACGTGTTACATAATTCCATACTTGTCACTATTCCATAAGTGTCACATAATTACATATGTGGTGCCTTTTCCTTTGCATATGTTATACGTCTCTCAGTATGGCTGCGCACATGCTCTGACATAGCTCAACATCTACAGCAAGGGAAGGGGAAAAGCCTGGAGAAGTACCCTGCACCCTTCCTGGCAGGGATGCCTCACATTCATGGACTGTTTTAAGCAGTATGTTACAAGGTAGGCAGTGGTTTTCAGGTAGTCAGAAGCAAGGGTGGCATTTCTGAGTAAGGCTTTGTCTGCATTGGGTGGCTGCATCAATCTGGTTTACTTCAGCCTCAGAAACAGTAAAGCTTATTAGGCAGCACAAACAGCCATCAGGATATATGCATTTGGGATTCAAGAGACTGCATTCAAGTTGAGCTCAATGCATTCTTGATTGATTTAAATTAAGGGAAAATAAACAGTTCTTAAATGAAAAATGAACACCCACAGATTGTCTGGCACAGGTTTATACTCACAGAAAATCACTCCTTCTACCAGTGTAATTTTCCCATCACGAATAAGTCCTAAAATGTTAATGGCTTTCAACTTGCAAACACACAATGCCCTGAAACTTTGCCCTGTTACTTGTAAAGTGTGTTGTACCAAGAAGTACTGGATAATTAGAGAGAATGTGCTGGTGTGAATATAGAAATCTCATTTAAAACCATTTTAAAGCTCAAGAACACAGCCTCAAACTGAGAGTCACTTAGGTTTTGTGATTGCTTTTATCTTTACTAGCAGCTAAAGACATCCTCTGAAATCTTAAACTAGTCCTAAAGATGGTTTAGTCAGGGTATTCTCATGAGACCTGGCAAATTTATTCCATTGTGCTGCTATTAACTGGTGGATATTTATGCATTAAGATGCAAAGGATTCACTCCTACAACTAACAACTGACAAGGAAGGCTTTGTAATTAGACTGAGAGACTAGGAATTTGGATTCCTGTGTTTCTGCTGAGCTGTGGGACAGACATAATGCGCTGTCCTCAAATTGAGTCACTTTCATTCCCTTATCCACTGAATGCTCAATAATGCTGATAAGAAATTATTGTGAAATGTGTCAAGAACCGTTCAATAAAAGGGTGAATTTTAGGGCATTCGATTCCCTCACCTGCATGCTCACTCTAGGGCACTTAACTGCTGGCAAGGATCTTTGAGATTCTTAGGTGAAATGTACTGCTATGAGTACTTCTGTTAGTGTTTATGGGTGGTTAACGAATTAATCCCAATCCCTTAGTTCTCTGACCTGAATCACAAAAAAAAATGGAAAGCCGAATTTGAACCAACAACACTGGATAAGAGGTAAACCAGAGACATTTACAATGAAATTAAAAAGAAATGGAGTTGTTACTAGAAGTATTTTCAAATTAGCCCTTTTTATTTGGGGAGAGGATGAGATTTTTCTGGACCTATTGAGTTTCTTAGAAAATTAAACCACCCCCACTCCAAGACACAAAGTCTGAGGCTCACCATTTCTAGGAAAAACGTCCAGCTTTGTTTTCTCAATAAAATAGAAAGAAAACTTGACCTTCTGTGTACGTGCTCCTAGATCCTTCACTTCCAGCAGCTGATGAACAGGCAGGGCAGAGAAGTGTCAGCTACCACCTGAAGAAACATCATGCAGCAGTCAGCAGGGGCATCGGAGGTACACCACTCTACTTGTCTTGGAGAAGTCCCAAAGGGCATCTTAGAGGGTTTCCTCTCCTATATCTGCAGAGAGCTGGGCAGACCACTCTTGCCAGATATTGCTCTAATCTCAGGCTCTTGATCTTCTATTTCTGATACACTTGCCCCCAGGGGTAGGGTTATGAAGAAGCCCCCTGGAGTGTCTCGTATTTTTTAGAATTATGAGCCTGACTTGTTACTTCCAAGAGAACTTCATCACCAGTGGCACTGTACCCAGGCTGTACTGTACCAGCATAGTCCTGGGGGCCAGTATTGACCTCCTGTCTCCCACTTGTCCAAATAATCACTATGAACATTGAAGATTTGGGAGCAAAACTGAGACCTATCAAATCCTTTAATGAAAATTTGGAAGAATCCCATGCCAGGATAGCTTTCTATGGATGTCCTCACTGCAGCCAGCCACATGCCAAGTGGGCAACCTGACCTTTGGCTGTTGCATGGGCCGGTGTAGCCCTGAATACGAAAAACGGTTGGGTTCATGTTTTCCACTGAAGCAGTTTTATCAGGTTGAAATGTTCAACAAAACACACTGTAGAGAAATATTTTATCCAGAAGAATGTCTGGAGTTTAGTACTCCACTGGCTTCTATGGAAGAAGTCTCCTTTCTGAGCTGATGGTGATTTATCTGCTCCATTAAGTCCAATGACCAAGCACACAGGGCTTTCAATGGGACAAGAAATTAGACTGTTTGCGAAAAGGCAACAGACAGAGGTTTCACCTCAGTTACTCTGATTTAAATGCAGAGAAGCTCTTGTGACTTCTTTTGTGTTATTTCAGCTCTAAAGGAATAAAATGGAGAGTGGAGATGTGCCAGAGAACAGCTGCCTAGGCTGAAAACAGCAGGTAGTTGAAGCAAAAAATACTGTCTTGTATCATGGAATTCTCCAGTACATTTGGGAAGTTACTGATTCATTCCTCAAAACAAAACAAAATCTTTGCATTTAATGAAAAGAAATCCTTTGTCGCTTCTCACTTATTTTAAGAATATACTTACCTGAACCTATGTATTTTGTTTTTTTTTCCCACATTTCTCTCAAGGTGCAATTCAGCTAACAATAAATAAATATCCCCTTTATTTAACAAAT
Organism: Forpus xanthops; assembly: GCA_032466535.1. NCBI lineage: Eukaryota > Metazoa > Chordata > Aves > Psittaciformes > Psittacidae > Forpus > Forpus xanthops. The sequence goes on from JASSUY010036713.1 coordinate 47,803, forward strand.
GTAATTCCACTGTAATTTTACAATCAACAATACCTGCTGTTAAGGATTTCATTATTAAATCTGATTGAATATGATTAAATATGGCTCATGCTTTGCAAAATGGGTTGCATGATAGATTTAAATGAACTTATTAGTGGTTAATGCAGCAAAGCGCTTTCTAAACGCTAATGTTTGGCTGCCTTTGGCTCGTTAATTAGTTTGAAGACTGTGCAATTATCAGAGGTTTCAATTAGCATACATCTAATTTTTATTCCCAAACAACAGTTGTTTCCGTGTAGCTATTGGAAATTCAATTATATTTATAACAAAAATAGGACATCAAACTGCCCAAACAAGCACACTCTGCATGGGAACAGCATCTTTTCCTTTAAAGCCTCTTTTATTACTGTTATTTTCAAAAAGTACACAGGCTCAGCAGCTTCCTCTCAGCACAAAGAAGGGACAGCAAAGTACACGGCTTTGCCAGACAATAATATACCTCTGAAGAGTTGTACAAGATGCACGAGGTCTGAAGAGGGCTTAGAAAGAAGCAGGAGCAGAGCCCGGCTTGTTTTCCCTCCCTCTCCCCCCTCCTTTTTTCACTTCTTTGGTACTTTGTTTTTAAAGGCCAGCAGCTATGAAATGAGGCAACGCAGCACAAATGCCCTATCCAGAACAGCTGAGCTGCTGCGTACACAAGGACATGGCACAAACCCAGGTCCTGGTAGATGCGCAGAACCACAGAGCCACAGGCTTCGGCACAGGCTAGGGAAGGGACACCAGTTAAATACACTGATATTTAGAGCAATGCACCAGCGGTTCTACTTTAAATAATACAAAAGCATGGAAATAAAGCAGACATAGTCTCTTAGGCAGATATTGGGCATGATAGGGCCATAAATGCAACAGAAACTGAGAACTGAATGAAGTGTCACAGTCAAGGCTTGTGTCTGTAAAAGAAAGACGTGGGTTATGAGATATGAACACTTCAGAAACATTAGCATGGACTCAGGAGAGATGCCATAGGGATAACTCATGTCCAAGTTTCCTGGAGCTGGAAGGCTCTTGAGTGGATGAAAAAAAAAGAGCTCTCTTCCCTGCAGTCATATTGAATGATGATAGCTAAAAAAAAATACATCAACTGGATCATTTCTCTCACACTTTTGAAAGGCATCTGATTTCTCCAGCAAACCTCCATGGTTGCCTTCACAGTACATGCCAAATTCATGTCAATCTTTACAACATTTAATACAAGAGCCACAACGCATTAACATGAGGAATAATTAAGCCCAATAAGTAACTATTACATTTGCTTAGTGAAATAACTTCATTTTCTCAGTCAACTCTTGTCTCAGTACCAACCAAAGTGCACCACTTAGACAAATCACCTGATGAGTTTGGTTTTTAAATTGCTATTAATCGTGGATGTTCATTCTATGCACTTTAATGTGTATACTTGCTATTCAAAAATGATCAACGTGGCATGATTACGTAGGTAACACTTTATGCCCGCCAAATCCTCAACACCCCCAAATCTTCATTAAAGGGAAAATGTAAGGAATGATTACAAAGTGAAATATGTCACCCTTAACTTCTAAGCTATTGCTTGTTTTAATGACAAAAATTTGTTAATTCTTAGGTTTTCACTAAATTAGCCACCTTTGCAATTCTTATTTTAGACAGAGATCTACCTCAATCAGTAGCAGGGGGGTTAAAACCATAAGGCTGGGTTCCACTAATAACTTACAGTGAAATAAGGATACCAAGGTGGTATCTTAGAGAAAAATCACACTTAATGGTGAATTGCAGCTGCTGTCTGAAGCACAGGTCACACCAAATGTCTACAATGAATTTCTAAAGCCAGTGAAAGGGGTGAATTTTTTCTTGTTGTGATGTTCTCGGAGGTTTGGCTACCGACTTTCATGGAGCCAGCAGTCATCCACTCTAGAAATAACTGCAATACCAGGGGGGAACTCCCCCACACCACTGTCCTGGGTATGACATTTACAGATGGGAATGGCAAAATGTGGCATTGCTCACATGCTTCTCCTTGCTGTTCGTTAGGAGGCTGCCTCTGATATTAATCATACAGACATCCCTTAAGTCCCGCGTTTAATGCTAATGGCCATGGACCATACCCCAGAAAGCTAAAACAGTGGGAACAGGCAGCCCTCCTCCAAGACAAACCAATGCAAGGAAATGAGAGGAAGATCTTTGAAGTGCACAGTAGCTGACCCCAATCTCCAAAGACAACTATGTCACACCAAGCTGATGGCTTGATACTCTTTATGCAGCCCTCATCTTTCTCTTCTTTTCCCCTGTATATCCACAGACACACAAGTGCCTGCCATAACAGACAGTACATCAGAAGAACACTGCATCCATTCATCAGCTGAAAGGGCTGATGATCCTACTGCATCATCTGTTATATTTGCCTCTTTATCTCCTTTTTTCTGTACTTGAGGCATACTCCAGCATCTTCAATTCTGCAGACAGCAAAGGTCTGTACACTATCATTTACTCAGCAGATGATGAATCTGGCAGTCTAATCTTAACTTCTTAACAGCTGTGTTTATTTACTAAAGTAGTAAATTGTTTCCTCTAAAGCACAGAAGGGTTGGTTTGAACAAACTAACATCTCTGCAATTTGGTGAGATTTGGTACTCGCACATGCTTTCTCTTGAAACTATACATTTTCCTATCACTGAAGTATCTGAATTATACACAATCTTGGGATCCAGTCTTTATTTTAATGACTCCTCCAGCTGCTGTATTGCATAGAGAAGGAAGGGTGGAAGTACAGTAAATTGGCTTAAAGGAAATCTGAGAACTTCTGAATCTTACTGACTACATTTGCGCCATTCCAAGACACTTTTCTGTTTCTTATTTGTAGTTTGGTTCCGATTACACAAATCATTGCAGCACCACACTGCTCTTTTATCCTGTCTCCATACTTACACAAACTCGACATTGGATAGTTGCATGCAAGCAGCAATGCCCTAGGTCAGAAGAGATGTTAGGATACCCTAATGAGTCTCATACCTGCCCCCTGAAACTTAAACCCCAGCCCAATTAGTACAGATCAGTTTGGGTTTTGAGTTTCTGGAAATGGCTTTCAGTAAGAGGCAAGTCCTGCTGGGACATGCTGCAGCATCCCTGAGCTGCTGGGCTTCCCATGGTGCCTCGCTTGCACCACGGTGCTGCATGCTCCTGCTCTTGCCCCAGGATTGTGACTGCTTAGAAGCCTGTCCAAAGCACAGCTACTGCCCTAACACTGGGGAAAGGAAAGCAAAATCTTGTAGCTTATCATGAGCTAAGTATAGCTTTGCTGCAGCAAATCCAGCTGGAACAGCAGGTTTTGGAAAACAGTGGAGATGCGCAAACCTGGTGGGAATACAGCACATCCTTCTTGTTCAGCGGTAGTGATAAAATAATGCTAACAAAACCTCCTTTTCTAGTTTCCACTTCCCCTTGGGGGTACGGAAGCAGCTGAGAATGCAGTACACACTTACCCTCTCCACCACCACAGGGACTGTTGGATCCTTAAAATCCCTCTCTTAATTAGGGCTGATAAAGGAGATGTCTTTTCTTCTGACTTACTTCCTCTGGCAGTAGCAGTCACACCAAGACCCCAGTAGGAAGGGCTTAAGTGGCTCCCCAATGTAGGCAAGAGCAGAGTAGGTCATAACCCAGAACCAGAAGTGATCTGCATACTGAAAGTACAATTTTTGCCTCCCACCTCCCCTCCTTTTTCTGTCATTCCCCACATACCCATAGACATGAAGCATTTGCTCGAGAATACATCCAGACACATCAGCATGTATCAGGCTTTTGCAGTGGGTGCAGGTAGATGCGCCAGCTGCACCCACCCTGCTCCTGGGTGATCCCACTGCCTCCAGCTCTGCTGTTCCTCCCCTATAAAAAACAGTTTTTGCTGGGTCAGCGGGCTGAAGCAGCACACAGATAGGAACCTTGTCTCTCCTTGTGGGAGAACTTAACTGCTCTTTTACCAAGGAACACATGCTGAATGCTGTCTTAGCTGGGGTGGTGGGTTCCATGCCTGGAACTGGTTGCTCTGGTGGCTGTCAGGCTGTTTCACAGTGACTAGGGCTGCAGCCAGCTGTGACTGCTAAGCAGAGTACTTGGCAGATACTTCAGATATTTGATTATTACAACTTATACTTTGTCCTTCAAAATTCCCATTTGGATTGAAATGACTTACACATGGCCTCAGTTGTGACTTACCTCTGCATGAGTTTGCAGATATTTTGGGGTTTTCCAGCCCTAAAAAGTGGTATGTTCTTAAAAGCTTTTTATTTACAACAGATTAAGTTATGTTTGAATCCCTGTGACACCAGTCTGTTTAAAAGAAGTTCTTTGGGAGACAACACAGCTGTGTGGTCAGAAATCAGGAACATGTGGGTCTCCCTGAGACAGAAGCAGCTCTGGTTGAAATGTATTTTTATCACTTTAAAAAACGTTTATTGCCTGAAAACCCATTTATATTAAAGCAGCAAAATTTCTTTCTCAGTACTCTTACCAAGCATATTAGCACATCACTGGAGCATTTAATGAATTCACTTCTGTTTCAATGCAGTCACCACGTATATCCCCAGCTCCCACGGTGCCTTTTCCCATTCTCTCTGTTTCTGGAACATTTCTGTAGCAGTGCTGGTTTGGGAGGGTTGTCCCAAGTGGAAGCCATGGGCAGACACAACCCTCAGCCTGGTCTTCTGTCCTATTTTGGGGGAAATTTAGAGTTTTACTTCTACCTCTGCTATAGACTTGCTTGGCAATGCTGGACAAAACCTGTCACTAGCTGAAATCCAGGAAGGGGGAAGAGTGCAAAGGCTTCTAGGAGAGAAAAAAGGTGTTTGTGTAAAACTCCCAAGAAAAATGAGATTCCACCTTTGCTGGGACATCAGTAATGCAAACCCATTAATTACTGAGCCATTGTTCATATTTGTTATAGCAGAACTGCAAAACTAGGAGCCTTATTTCATTTTCTGCCCCCCCCTTCCTCTCTCGTGACCATATTTCTATAAACAAGATCCTTATTTCAGCATTCATTAGATTGTCAAGAAGAGCAGCTCGTGTTGATGAACTGATTAAGAGGCACTGAAAATGGCTCAGCCTAAACAAGAAAAGACAACAGATTTCAAACATGCAAAAGGCTGCAATAAAGAAACAGCTTTTTTCTTTCCCTCACATTCAGTATGGACAAAATAGTAAGTTTTTAACTGCAATAAAGAAGATTCAGATTAGACAAAAGTGCTTTAACTTTAAGGTTATCACAGTATTACAACAGGTGGCTCAAGACAGCTTTTAAGGCCAAACTGGTAGCTGTTTGTCAGAAACAGGTGCCCGCTGTCTGCCTGCTGAGTTCTCTTCTAGACCTACAACCACAGTCATTTCCCCTTGCCTCCCTAATTATTTCATGACCCCATTATTTTCAGACACTCCAAACCTGAAAGTATTCCATTTGGTCCTGCTCATTTTAAAGTCCTCCTGAAGTGGAAAGTCAAGAAACTGGAGATATAGGACCTCCAGATTTCTGTATCCATGCCTGTCAAGTGTGATCCAGCTGCAAACAACACAGAAAGCCACACAATGGGCTGATGTTCAAACTAACATAGTATTATAGGCACATATGTCATACAATTACTATTTCTTACTACTTGTTCAATTCGTAGGCATAACTTACCTGCACTGAGAAGAGCATCTGCTGGAAACACCAAGTTGATTTATCCATTCAGCCAAGCAAATAGCAATAAGTCAGGAGATAAATAAGCAGGTCAACAAGTATTTCACACTTGAGTGCTCTAAATAATAAATCATATAGCTAAACACCAAACTTGGATACATACCCACTGTCCAGGGACCAGCAACAAATGACACCTCTATTTAACTGACATTTCAAATGGGTACCAAACAGGAAATTTCCTTTTTTAACAACACATGTTGCAAAGTTATAATTTGTTTGCTACGAAACTCTATTGAATGATTTCTTGTAAAATTACCTGCAGGAACTGAACTGAAATAGAACATTTAATAGAATAAAATAATAGAATATTTAATTCAGCACACACAGCATGATTTACTGATTTGAGCATGAGATGGTAAACAATGCGATCGCAACAAATACACATGCTCCTACTTCTTTGCCTTGGGAATTGGCTTCTGGCTTCAAATTACTTACTGCTAGAAAGCAGTCTGTTGGCCATCCACCTAATCAGCATCCGACTTTGCTGCAGTATTCAAGCAAACTGAAGATAGATGAGATGTGGCAATAGAAAGTGAAAGAGCAGCAAAACTTTCAACAAACAATTTAAAAAGTAAACTAAACATCAGTAACTGCAATTTTTCACTATTATCCTGAGGAAGGAATTCTCTGCCTTAAAAATTATACACTTAAAAAAATTAAGGGATATATGTCAGAATCCACTGTGGCTCCCAATTTGAATATTAGGAACACATGGTTATTGGATGATATCTTCACAGAACAGTTTGGGTTGGAAGAGACCTTAAAGACCATCTAGTTTCAACCCCCTGCCATGGGGAGGAACACCTTCCACCAGACCAGGCTGCTCCAAGCCCCGCTCAACCTTGAACATTGCCAGGGATGGGGCATCCACAACTTCCTTGGGCAGCCTGTTCAAGTGCATTGCCACCCTCACAGTAAAGTTCTTCCCGATATCTAACCTAAATTCACCCTCTTTCAGTCTAAATTCTCCCTTGGCCCGACACTAAAAATGTCTTTTTCCATATTCATGGAATGTAAGACCTCAATGCAGTTCAAGTGTAGCAGACATTACGCTCCTAGCAGCATTTGTAATTGCAAATGATGCAGCACTGCAATTCTGTAGGCAAGAGAGAGATTTTAACAACCCAGTACAGCTTTGGAGAACCAACAGCTACGTTCAGATGCCTTACACCCTCCTTGTGCCTGGCATTTACTGCAGGCAGGTTGACCCTTGTACCTTCAGAGGTTCTTGTCAATAGAAGACATTCGAAGCAAGGACAAAGGTAGAAATTAAACTAAATGGAGCCTGCAGACTTAATGTTTATTATCAAGGCTGATAGAAAAAAAACAAAGAAAGCCTTAGCTTTGTGGAATGTGCACTTCAATACAGTGGAATGGGAATTACGATCTTTAATAGATGGATTTTTAATATTTGTCAGAAAAAGAACTAATTTCACCAACATTTATTTTCTGAAGTGCTGCCCCAGGTGCGCTCACACTGAAGTAACTGCAAATTTCCCTTCAGCACTGCTGCAAAACAGAGACATTTCTCTGATGGGAAAGGGAGAACACTCAATCTGAGCTGTCATCAGAGCAGTGAAGAAGTCTTGAAATGTTCAAGAACATGTAATTCAGAAAGCTCAAAACCCAGCTCTCTCAAGGTGAAAACTGGGGTTCTCTGCACATACAGCAAGTCAGAAAAATCTCTGTGGAAACAACAGAACATTCTGCTGATATTACTTAACCTGTATTGAGTCTTCTTGTCATCTTGAGACTAAAACTTTGACTTGGTGTCAGAAGAATGACCCTAGGAGCTGCACATTTTTGCATTCCATCTAGGAAGAAAATCTTTTTTAACCCTTCAAATAATCCTTTATGATACCAATTTTCAGTTAGTCAGATAAACGCGCACACAGCAACTAACTCCTGGTTCAGCATTCCTTAAGGACAAATTGTACTAACTGAGGCATCACTGTTCTCTACAGAATGATCAATAACTTTCTCCTAAATTATTATTCTATTACAGCTGCTCTATGCTGCCACCAGTGAACCAAAGACGTTGCTTAGACTTCCATTAAGTCATTTCCCTACGAGGTAGGGAACACAGATTTTATGAATACCCAGTATCATGAGTTGCTAGAGAACTGCAAACCCCAGACTGTTACAGCATGAGGGTAACTAACCTTCAAAAGGAAGATTTGGGCAATAATGGCATGAGGCACCTACCTGGGATACTGTCTCCTCCTCCCAAGATGGAAGCGGGCATCACTCCATACAAGAATAATATCTAGGTACCACAACACTGCTCTGGGGTTCCTGTATCTCGTGGTGGCCATATACTTGAGGGCAGGATTTGTGCTAATGAAACTTCCAGACACACAGATTTCTATATCATGACATCAGTTAGTACAGTTTGTCTCAAGCCCATGAAATTGCCCTCTCAAAATTCAAACAGCAACAGAGAAATACACAAGTGCACTCAGACTCCAGGGAGAAGGAATCCAAGAGTGGTTTTACACTTGTGAAATAAAGTGTCAACTCTGTTTTCAATCCATTATATATGCTTTCAATAGCAAGTTTCAACATATTAAAATTGATTTTGGTAATATTACTGAAATAAGAAAGCTTATTACTTTTGAACATTTTATAGCAAATAAAAACCCTACATGAAAAAGCAGTACTTCACCATAAAGTTCTAGAGACATTAAAAATAAACCATCCAGGTTCTCTCTCTTGGATTATGACATGACCCACAATTCTAAAGGAATTAAACTATCATTATGTGTAGATAGATGCATGTTATTGCACATGTAATCTAAATGCTTTCAATAGCTTGGGCTGCATCAAAAGGAGCGTGACCAGCCAGCCAAGGCAGGTGATCCTGCCCCTCTACTCTGCTATAGTAAGATCTCACTTGGAGTATTGGGTGCACTTCTGGTATCCTCAACATAAAAAGGACATGGAACTGTTGGAACAAGTCCAGAGGAGGGCCACAAGGATGATCAGGGCACTGGAGCACCTCCCCTATGAAGATAGGATGATAGAGTTGGGGCTGTTCAGCCTGGAGAAGGCTGCGTGGAGACCTCATTGCAGCCTTCCAGTATCTGAAGGGGGCCTATAGGGATGCTGAGGAGGGACTCTTCATTAGGGACTGAAGTGATAGGACAAGGGGTAACGGGCTCAAACTTGAACAGGGGAAGTTTAGATTGGATCTGAGGAAGAAATACTCCGCTGAATTTCTACTGAATTCTTTACTAAGGATGGTGAGGCACTGGAATGTGTTGCCCAGGGAAGTTGTGAATGCTCCATCGCTGGCAGTGCTCAAGGCCAGGTTGGACATAGCCTTGAGTGGCATGGTTTAGTGGGAGGTGTCCCTTGCCCATGGCAGGGGCATTGGAACTAGATGATCTTAAGGTCCTTTCCAACCCTAACTATTCTATGATTCTATGATTTGTGCAGTACTGGTAAAAGTCGTTGATACTGCAGTCAGTTCTGCAGTGCCTCTCTCTGTTTGGGGATGAGGAATAGAGAGTGGCAGCTATTTAGATGGTGAGACTCAAACACCCAGCACAAAAGCTGATATTCCTGACAAATACCTACTGATGATTGATACAAAGCAACTGATGAGTTCCTAAATGGTACCATAATGAACTACAGTATCTTTAAAAATGTACAGACTTTCCAGAAAGACATATATATTAGTGCTCTAATATTATGCACGTCTGGATGTTTGTCATTTGGTTATTTTGAGGTAGATGCCAAAAAGTTGTTATTTAAAAAACAGAGAGTGCGATGAAGGTTAAAAAAAGCCCTCAGATTTTATGGGAGTCTTAACATTCTTTGACCCTGGTGTCAGCAAAATACTTGGTTCCATCAGTTGTAATCTTTTCCTCATACTTGCCAGCCTCTTTTATTAATGTAAGAGAGTCAACACAGTTCACAAAAGTCAAAAAATATTTAAGACTTTTATTTTTTATAGACAGGAAAAAAAAGCTAAATCCATGAACTTATGAAATACAGAGTCAGGAAAGCAGAAATTAGTGGCAAAGCCTTTGTCAGTGTTCACTCTTAGGTTACATATAATTACAGAAACTCACTGCAGGTTCTAATATACTTTATAATTTGAATGTGTGTATGTGCTCACACATTCATTTTATCTAATGAAGTTGTTTTTCAAGAACTTTTCAGTAGTATTTAGTTTGCCTCCCAGGGATGTGGTGATAATATTGGATAAGTCTGAATTTGACATATGTGGGTTTTGTTGGACTCCTAAAACATTTACTGCATCACAAAAACTCGTCAAAATACTTTAAGATTCCACACATTCTGTGAAGAAAGTGCTACTGCAGCTGTTTATAAAGCATAATACTTTCTCTTCTCCTTTATTCAAATAGAGAACTACTTAACTTTCCTTACGCAATATCATGTGGTAATGTTGCCTAGATAACTTGGCTGCATTTGGGGAATTTATAATGCTTAGTTATGAAATTAGCCACAGCTGGGATTTGACCAATTATGCTGGCTCCTTAACACATCACAGTATAAAGACTTCTTGTAAGAACACAGTAAATTTCTGCTAGAGAAGCTGGGTCTTGTTTCATTTGATAAAGCATCAATGTCACTGGAAACACCAAAGTACTAAGGGTCTGATACTGCAAGGTACAGGGCAATTTACCAAACTTCTATGCAAAATAATTACCAAGACCAAAAATCTCATTGAATGTAATTGCAGGGATAGGATGTATCACTTTAAATTGAAGTAGTGCGACTATTACTTTAGCTGAAACAAAACTGAAATCCTAAGAAAGGATGGATCTCCTCATAAAAAGATACAATCAGCATTTGCCTGAAGCTCTGAGTAAAGAATGAAGCATGAATTTAAAGAAACTTCAGAATTATTGATGCAATTTTACTTAGGGAAGAGTATTTCAGGATGAGGTCTATTGTCCAAAAATAATCTTGTTTTCAAGAAGCTGTTTAGGAACTTGATACTGATGACACTAGAGAATCTCTTATACTCTCAAGGTAAGTAATAAACAGGTATTTGCTGTTTTCTGCAAAGCCTATTTAGATGCTGTCATGGTTTAAGGCCCTCACGCCATGCAGTTTTGCTCTCTCACTCACTCCTCTCTCTTTCTTCCCCAGTCCCGGGGGGATGGGAAGGAGAATCCAAGGAATGTAACTCCCACAGGTTGAGATAAGAACAGTTTAGTAACTAAGGTATAACATAAATCACTACTGCTACCACCAA
>JASSUY010036714.1:0-67182 GCA_032466535.1 Forpus xanthops
CTCCCCTCCCCTTCCCCTTACCCTTCCCCTTCCCTTCTCTCTTCTCTCTTCTCATCTTCTTTCTTTCTCTTTTCTTTCTTTTCCTCCTCTCTTTGTCTTTCTCTTTCACTCTCTCTTTTAAAAAGCATATCTTGACACAGAAAAATGCCCCAATTTAAGAATCTGTTACAATCGGGGGTTTCTTTTAATAATTAATTAATATTCTACTTTTGTTCCCAGCAGTTGTGATGAGCTTCAGCCTCAAGTAAATCTGTTCTTAAATAAAGAAATGGAGATACTCAGGTCAAATGTTCAGGGTGATTTTGGTCTGTGTAGTAATTGCAATCAAAGATATGTTTAACTACCTGAAAATAATTCACTTCTACAGGAATAAAGTATACGTGCAAGTTTATGGTTCACAGGTCGCTGTCTTCTACCCTGTTTCCACCTGCTGTAATAAATTCTCGTGAAATATCTACTACTGAGTAGTAAAACTTAGAGATTTTTTTCCACAAGCGTTCAATATTTACCACCTTGTGCCAGATTACATCATACAACCTTCAGCAATGTTGTGACATTTTTTGAGTTGATGGGATGCAGAGGAACAGGGTCCACATCCACTTGAAATTTCTTTGATGTTCCCCACAGGATTTTTTTCAATAATTGGTCCATTGGATGCTTTCAAAGTATTTTGTTGTGCTCAGGACCTAGGACAACTGACTGCAAGTTGAAGATGAGAAAAAGTGGACCCGTCCATTCTGCTCTGCGATGCTTCCAGCTGTGGGGAGTAGCAGCAGCAGGGATGATGCCAAGCACATGGTCCTTTGTGACTCTGAAGGACTGGTATGCAATGCCATCAAACATATTTCACAAGAGCACTCTCAGTCCGTGTTTTTGAAGTTTCAGGTTCCTGAGAGTCAGCATTCTAAAAACATGCTGGTGCACTGAAGATGATGGTGGCTCTGGGAGATAGGGGAGATGGACTGGGAGAGCTGGAATTGGGAGAGTTGGTCTTCTTCAGCCTGGAAAAGACTCTGGGGAGACCTTAGAGCATCCTTCCATGGCAAGAAATCCGGAGAGGGACATTTTACAAGGGCATGTACTGCTCGGAAAAGGAAGAATGATATTAAACTGAAAGAGAGTAGATTTAGATTAGATAATATGAAGAAATTCTTTACTATGAGAGGGGACACTAGAACAGATTGTGCAGAGAAGTTGTGGCAGCCCCATCCCTGGAAGTGTTCAAGGTCAAGTTGGATGGGGCTTTGAGTAACCTGGTCCGGTAGAAGATGCCCCTGCCCATGGCAGGGGGATTGGAATTAGATGGTCTTTAAGGTCTCTTCCAACTGAAACCATTCTATAATTTTATGAATTAAAACCAGGTTGAGCATCACCTGCCACAGGAGGATTTCACTCCTATCAGGAATATATCAAGGCTTGACAAATTCACCTGTCAGAGGCTTTACACAGATGATTTATTTGCCAGGACAGGTGGAGAGCTGCCTAGACTTATTGCTGAGCCAAGTGGCACAAGAAGAAGCACATAAAAGAAGTTCTGCCTCTGATTGCAATAATGAGAGTACAACTGTTACAGTGCTGCAAATTAGCAGACAGCTTTAAACCAGCTCCCAAGCACTGAAATTAAAAGCACTTAATACAGGAATCATATTCTCTAGCTAAGGCACAACGGGACTCTGGTGAATTTAGATTATAATGTTTCCGTGTTGTAACAGAAATTTGTCTTTTTGAGGCAATCAGGGGAGCCACATTACAGCAGGACTTGCAAAGATTCGTTTTTGTGTCTAGTGGCTGCAAATGCATTAACTCTTTCAGGTAAACTTCTTTGTGAGTGCCATGATTTCTTCTACATTGAATTTGGTGGACCTCTGAAAAATAAATTTCGGTTCAAGGTAAGTGGGAGACAGGTAACAAAATATGCTTTATAACCTTTTCTTGAAGATCAATAAGGTTATTGTCATGGACTTATATGAACAAAGATATATTGGACCATCTCCTCTTGAAGTTATTTGTTGTGACTTTAACAATTAAGCAACAATAAACCTCTGGTAATGCTGCTCAGCTAACAACCAATTTAACAAATGTTTAAATCAAGAATGCAATTCTTGAAGATTATTATTCTCAAGAAGAAATAAAACAGTCTTACATTTATTATTTTTTTCTACTTAAAATGATACTGAGTTGACATGTCAGCCTTTTTCCCCTTCACCTTAAATGTTGCCAAACACACCACAATGCCATGTATTGTAATGAGATAGATAGCAGAGAAGACAACTGCTATGTTCATTACTGCTTCATTACTTGGTGATTGTGAGAGCTTTTTTTCCATCAGTGCCTGATTTCTGTATTATCAGGAAAAGGGCAAGGTCTTTGATGTTTTGTAACATTCTTCAGCGCTACTGGAAAACTACTTGTTTTCTTCCTTTTCAAGAATACCTCAGTGGTTTATAATTGATCTATAGCAGATCTTTCAGATTTAACCTTAGGTCATATATAAAATATTAAATATGGCCATTATAGGGACTATGCCTTTTTTAGAAAACTGTATGGGTGTTAGCCTTTATGTAGCAGACAAATTCCAATTTGGATAATTAAATTTTGCCTGCATTCATTTTCCGTGTAATTTTAATTGGATACAATATTTTTCATTTCCAGTGCAAAGTAATAGTGCAGTGTTCTGTGCTGTGAAAGAGTTAATACTTGCTGAGCTAGAGGTTGCTACACTTCAGTAGTATGTGAATCTGGTTTGTGTTTTTGAAGAAACTAGTAAAAAAAAAAGTCAAATCCTCTTGAAATAAGGTACAAAATTTGTCAGATGTTTTTGAATGCTGTAAAAGTTTAAAATTATGTTAGTGACATCCAAGTTGTCACATACATACCCAAAAAAGCAGATTCTCATAGTGTTCAAATATTCAGTATGTGGCTCATCAGATTGCATTAACCACTGCTACAAAAGGGAAAGGAATCAATACATATGTAAATGTGATTCTGGTTTAAGAAGCTATTCTTGGTTTTACTGTTTCCATGCTAAAAGACATTGTAAACTGCAACAGACCTATTTCCTATCAGTTGTCTTCCCTTTGTCATTCAACAAGTGGAGAAATGTGGCCTGCCAGAAGGAGGATGCAATGAAATGACTGGTATTAACCATTTACAGAATATCTTGTTCCATGTTGAGGAGGTGCCTAGAAGTGGAACTCATTTGAGAGATTTTCCTGGACTTTGGAAATTGCATAGATTGTTTAAACATTTAATAATGATTACATATGAAGGGTGAAATATACTTTGGTTTCTGGATTTGGTAATATGTATTGTCATTAACACTAAGTTTTGTCTAATTTAAGAAATTAGAGTCAGTTATCTGAGGCTGTAAGATCCAATAACACATTTTTCTTCATCTGTAGAAAAATTTACAGGTTACTTAATATTATACTTTTTAAGAGTAGAAGTTTTTATCTTTGACTCTTGAAGATAAAAACTGATTAAAAATGTCTAAAATTATATCTCTAAAAAGGAGTGGGCAAATAACATTTTTACTAAGCAGTGGTCCTTGAAGTTATTTACCTTTATATATATATATATATTAATAAAATCAAAAGCCAGGTGTTCTTCTTCATTCTTTCTTTTGTACAATAAATGTATTTCCTTTGAAAAGGACTGGCACTGGAGAGAATAATGATTGAAATCCCAAAGGTGACAGAATCTGACTCTGATGAAGGTTGAGAAGTTTGGCTGAGCACAGCAAAAGAGTGAGACCCTTGAAGTTTTTAGGGAACAACAATCACCCCAAGGGTGAAGTGCAGGATGAGAGCAGCTCTTGGGTAAACCCAAAGATGTTAATCACTCCAAGATGACAACTCCTCTGTTAAAATTTGCTCACCATCACGTAGGGTATGGAAACCTGGCAAAGGCAAAGAACATGAGGGGAATTTTGGATTGATTTGCTAACAGATGTTTGTGGGTGATCAGATAGGCCATGTGGACAGACATAAGGATTTAAATTGTTTAGGAGATAAGGTAAGAGAAGGCAGAGGTGAGAGAGAGCAGAGACCAGCTTTTCCACTGGTGTGAGGAACAGAGGCTGCCTGGGTTAGATAGCTGGGGTTAGGGAGAAATAGTCCTAGATCATGGAGACTCAATATCTGACAGAGAGATTCACTCCCAGTGCTCCAACAAAGCACTTGCCCGCAATGCAGTTTTAAACATGAATTCACATTACAATGCAAAGATTTTTGTAGAATCAAAATCTCAGTGAAGAAATTTTTGTTCATTAAATACAGACAGGTGATCAATAGGGAATGTTATCCATAAAAATATTATCAGAGAATATTCTGCTTTTTAAATTTGTTATTGTATAGCCACAGGGGTGTTTGGGTTTGTTTATGCCGAGGATCCCAAGAGAGATCATCCAGAATATTTGAGGATAAGCTGTGGAGATTTTTTGCTCCCATTTGTGACTTCCCTCTTGGAATTTAGTTGTCATGCTATAATCTGAACATCACTTTAGGTAATTCAAAAATACTTATTATCTATTTAGATGGAACTACCTTCGCTGTTTCTGCATCAAGTTTTATGGGAATAAGCCCATGAAGCATCACGCAGCAAATTGGTCTGCACTGTTTCCAGGTTAACACAGATAGAGAAAAGGACTAGAAAGGGGAAGGTTCAGTATACAAAAAGAGAAAGGAAAACTGTGTCCTTTGGATACCTCTATCTTGAGCACCTTTAGATTTTGGTCAAGATCCCTGCAGCTATGCTAGAGAGGCATCTTAACACCCAGTGCTGTAAGGATCTTACCTATCAAGGAGGACCCACCTTTGAATTGTTTGTGGCACTGTTAATTCAGCAAATATGGAGATTTCTGGAATATTTGCTACTGCTTAAGGGTGAGCACTCCAAACAGCAAATTTTCACTACCTCATTCAGGGCTCTACAAGTCCCTGGACTTGCAGATTTGGAGGTCTTTAATAAAGTACCTTCAGAGGAACCAAAAGGAAAGAAAAATTATATTGTGGACCTCCTAGTCCTAAGCAATAATTACTTGGTCACTTGGATATTTAACAGTGAATCACAAGCATTAATGAATTGGAGCTTCAATTGCATTCTCAAGGGCAAGGAAGTATTATCTCCCTTTCCTCCCTACACAATTTGTAGGTGGAGTAAGGTTAACACAGCAAGAAAGGGGCTAATGATTTCTCATCTGATGTTTTTGCCACTGAGATATATTTCCTCTTTCCCTTGCCCCTTCCCTGAATGCCTGAAATGGCAGTTCTTTTCTGAGTATCTTTTAATACACTGATGTTGGGAGCCTGGAAACCCAAAGTTTTTGATTTGAAGTAATAGCCGCTGAGAATTCTTTGAATGTAACACTTTTCTTTCCAACTCTTTTTTTTTTTCTGCATTACATCCACAAATTTATAATCTTTCAGCTATTACATGAGTGCATTATGACTTTGCCCACTGATTAATGTGGGGTTAATAACTTTGTCCAGTGAATGTTGGGGTAAAGGAGTGACTGCTGCTGAATGTGCCTCTACTAATGGTACATTTTGATTGGTTTGGAGAGCAAATCATTGTGTGCTTCACCTACTCAGAAACAGCTGCTCCATGAAAAGACAGAGGAAGACTGTATCTTCAGGAACAATCTGTTTTCTGTCTGTAATTAATATGTTCCGGATTGTTTGGCTACTTCGGTTGGTGTATTGCAAACTAGACTATTATGCTCAAAGCTACTTTTGGGACATCCAATAATAGTGCCTTTTGAAAGCATTAAGAACAACCACTTTAAATCACTGTGGGTTTGAGTAACTATCTAGCTTTGCCTAAACCATGCCAGCTTTCTGTAACAAGCTGATGAGCTATCACTGGGTTAAAAAAATGTAGCCTTGATTCACACCTCTCTGGTGTAAATCCTGTTCCAATTTTAAAAGCACCTTGTTATAACAGTGTTGGACAGAGGAATTCTTGAGGCTAAGTGACATTTACAGCCTATGATACTGGTGTATCTGCACTGCGTATCCATCAACATTTGGCATTTAAGGAAATCTGCTCATCCTCGCACTGCCTGTTAAACACTCATTCTATTAGCAGAAACAAAAAAAATAAGGGGGGGAAAGGGGAAGAAAGAAGAAAATCATCCTCTTTTCATTTGAGTTTTTAATGGGCAAAGAGGGGTCAGTTTGATCACAACAGTGTGAAATCAACCCCAAATGACCTTGGATGACTGTACACCTGGAAGGAAAAGATGGTTTACAATGACACTTTTTTTGTCCACAAGTTAATGCTGGAATAACTTGCACTTTTTAGCATGCACAGCTGTATTTTCCCAGGGCAGTTTTTGGCTTGGTGTGAATTTACACATCTGTGAGGTCGCTTGGAGATCCATAGGCAAAATACTGCGCTTGGGAACATTGTGTGGATTTGGGATGTTTCCTGTAGGACCTGGGAGTCACAGAAGAATAAAAAGGTTGCCTGCTTGCCACAGCCAGAGCTCCTTACTGCCCATTACCTTCTGCTCTCCAAGGAATAGGACAATAGCACTTCTGTCCACAGGTGATTTTAGGCTCCACTTCAAAACGTCATTCTTAAGTCAAACTCACAATTTTCAGTTCAAAACTGATTTTTTTAATTTAACACTGCTCATGCACTCCCTCCAGTTTATTCCAAATAGTTGTCCCTGAGGGGCATTTGAATTTGCTTTAAGTGCTAAAGGTTTGTCTGATTTGTTTTTTAGGAAACAAAAACTGAGCATCAGGCTGTGGTTGCCAAATCATAATTTTGGGGTTTGGCCACAGATTGGGTTCCTTTCTTTTTTTAATTTTACTTCCTATATTGCTTCAGCCATTTCTGTGTTGTCTTTTCTACCTGGACTACCATGCTATATTTGTTGATCTCCCTATTTTAATGTGTCTTTAAAACAGTGACATATCCCATATCTTCTCAAGGTGCTCTGCTTTGTATATGATTCTGATTCTTATCTCCAGAGCTCTTCATACACCCTCAATGCTGTTCCATGGCCTGAGCTGGAGCCCTGAAACCACACAATTCCTGTAACCATCTTCCCAGGTGGCTTTTGGAATATTTGCATTTATTCACTGTAGTGATTTTATACTACTCTGGCCTCTAACTTGCATTGGAGATCGCTGCCATGTATTTTAATGCATAATGCATTTTGGGATGAACTTTGTGTACCGCCATGAAAAATATGGCAATATTGTTCATATGGCAAATCATTTTTTAATTCATAACCCTGGGACAAGTGAACACAGAATTTCTTTAAATTTTGTGGGGCAAGAGTGAACACAGTAGAGCAGAAAAGTCTTTTCTTGCTTGTGAAGCTGCGTTGCAGCATTTGGGGCTGCTGTGCATGTTGGTGGAGCAAGATGTAAGGCAGATGCACTCACTTTAATTCATCTTGGGGGAGGTTATGTGGTAGTATAGCTCACAGTGGAGCTGGCGCAGCTTCCAGGCCTGGGGTTAAGTTGCTCAGTTTGTTTCAATTGGTAATTAATAAAAGCAATGGCCGATTTGACTTTATACCATGTGTCTGTCTGTGTGGAACCTGGCACATGCAAACCCTTTTTCTACCAGAGGGAATCAGTGTATTTTTTGATGTGCACATTCTTCAGGGGACTTGGAAATGTGTGAAGGTTTGGTGAAGGGGAAGAAGCCCCCTGGCCTCCGATGGCTTTAAAGCAGTGGTTAAATACAGCTTTCAAAATGTTTCTTAAGTGCTGGTGTAGGCTCACCTCCTACAGCTTTCCAGAATTCTAGTAGACAGGTCCATCAGAATTTCAGAGCAGAATCTCAGCAGTTGGGTTGTCTTGTAAACCCAGAAGGGGCCACCAACATTTTGGTGCAAGACTTCCCCTCCCCACCCCTCAAAAGAGGAACATCTGCTTCTTAGCATGCTGCTCATTTCCATGGCAGGACTCCAGTTGCTCTTCCAACACAGCTCAGCAATAGTAGTGCTGGTGTCTGAGCTCTGGAACAAACCAAGTGGTTTGCGTGTGCTTTTGTGTGCCATGAGTTATTTCTACTGTGTACTTATTTATAATAATGGGCATTCATTATTATGAGACAGTCTTTTTGCGCAGGAATCATCACAGTACACACTGTAAATGCATCTTGACAATGGTTTGTGTTTGTATATTATGGGCTCATAATATGTATTTATTTGTATGTATAAAACTGTAATACCAAATGCATTGTAAAAAAAAAAAAAAAAAAAGAAGAAAAACACAACAAAAAACAAAACACACAACAAAAACCCAACAACATAGGAAACTGCATTAACAGTAGTTCCATTTAAAACATCATATCTTGGCCAATTTTGTTATGTCCAAATATCCTAGTCATATTGTAGACTAACAGCCTGCCAAATTTCACTTAAAAGCACAGCCAATTTTTAAGTTACAGAAGCACAAAGAGCAGTGGAATGTTCTTTTTAAAGACTCCTCTAACTTAAACAAAAATTATAAGGTTTTTTATTGTTTTGTTTAAGTCCAAGGGAAAAAATTTGCTACAACTCAGCCTGGATCACACTGCAGAATTCAGCATTTGGCTGCCTACATCACCAGAGTATTATCCTTAAAACAAGTCGATTTGCTTGCTAGAAGTTCAAAGCCCATGTAAAAGTATATCTATGAGTAAATATGAGTCAGTGGAATTTTTATTAATGGAATCTGGTTTTATTTTTTAGTTATTCCCACCCACCCACCGTCAAAGCAGAGGAGTTCTCCAATTGGGCTAATAGCTAGAGATATATTCCCCACTTACTGCTGTTCTGGATGGGGGTCTTTACAGATCTTTTATCTTGCTCTTTTCAGATTGAAACAGGATATGCTTTCTCACTCACAGGGCAATAAGGGGAAAGTTTATAATAATCTGAAGTAAGAAATGCAAACTGATTTTTTTCTCCTATCAGTTGTAGTCAGGAACTACTATTAAAATATCTTAAAGGAAAGAAAGTAATACTCAAATTGTAGATGTAACCTCAAATGTTTCATGAAAGAATTGAGTTTTTGTTTTTTTTTTTTTTTTATTAAAAATAAGGTTTTGTTGTGAAGAAGAAAAAAAAAAAAGGATCCACTTTTAAGATTTATAGTCTACATACTTAAAATAATTTTACACTGGCATCAAAGGAACAAATGCATGGATTAATTAGAATAATTACAGAAAAAAAGGAGAAAAAATGGAGTTGGTGTGTTAAAATCTCCATTTTAGCTCTCTATAGTGCTTGCCATGTGGAGGGAAAACAGTTAATTAGGACAGCAAAAGACAGCACTGAGAAAATGTGCTACATGACAAAGGTGGCAGAACTCGTAAAAAATTCGTATTGAATAAGGAAGTTATAACCACCACTATAAAGCTGCCTAAAAAAAAAAAAAACAAAAAAAAAAAAACAAAACAAAAAACACAACAACCCTAAATATATATATATATATATACCTAAAAGCCCTTATAGCAATTCCCCGTCACTTGCTTAGAGCATTTACAAGAGGTTACGGTTGTAAAATAGTATTTCTCTCTCCTGTGCAGCCGACTGGATTCTCCTCTCCCCTCTCCGCGCCGCCTCCAGCCCTACGCCGGGCTGCCTGCTCTTTATTCCCAGCGCAGCTTTTAGCCCGCGTGGCCAATCGGGGAGGCAGCTCCGGCCCAGGACCGCGCTTGGTGCTGAGCTACAAATGTGATTCCAGCCCTGACAGGGGGATTATAGGAAACAGATGACTTACGCTTCTAATTTGTGGCCTTAAATTGCAAACAGAATTTCAGGAGTCGAGCGGAGTAATAAATGGCAATAGAGAAAGCCACACACAGCCAAATCAGTATGTGGTGGTTGTAGGTTAAACTAAATAGGAAGAGACAGGTTATGATGGTTTAGTGTATTACAGAGAAGAAAGTCTTAAATTACTAGTGCTGAGAGGTATTGCACTATGGCAGACAGTATTGCATTGTGTAGTCTACAGATATCACAAGCAGAACAATAAAAAAGCAGGTTTAGCATAAAACTTGTTGCTGGACATATATTTTTTTCTCCTTAGAAATGGAAGTGATGTTTTATGTTTGTTTTGACCTTAACTATATGCTTGCCCCTTAACATCTGTTTTCTGCTGTTGCAGTTTTTCACACCAAATTAACTGTCAAGGTTTCAGATAAAATAAGTTTAAAAAACTTCCAAATTATTTTTTGGTGACTTTCAGGGCTAGAAGAGTGTCTTGTTACTCTTCCTGCCCTGCCTTGCAGTGCTTATCTCTCGCAGGCATAAAATATCCGCCATTAAACATTTTCAAATGATTAAAAATTAAAATGGCAGAATTTAAATATCTCCTCCCCCCCTTCCCCCCCCTTTTATTTTTTCATTGCTGATTGCATCTCTGCCAGCCACTGCTTTTTTTTTGTAATTGTATCAGAGTATGTTTTGGAGGAGGTTTTTGCACTTTCATGCTGGATCTGCTGACTTCTTTTGTTATCATTTGTAGCTTCTGGTTCTGAAAAGCTTTGGCGTGTTTATTTAATAATGATTTGTATCAAAAGCTTGCTCCATGGTGTTAATTGGTGTATGCTCCTTGCAATCTTTAAATTATAAAGATACATTCTTAGAATCCAGACTGGTTTCAGATCTGATATGGTGATGACTAACATGGGATTTGTTTTTTTTTCATCTCAGTACAAGAGGGAAGGAGTGATGAGGAATATGCTTAAATGTCTGGAGGAATAGCTGGTACCACAAAGGCATATGTCAATTTTTGGTATTTCTTAAGCCTTTTAATTTGAAGATGTATTTAAAAAAATTGAAAGATTCTTTTCTTTAACAATATGTGATCTCTGGAGCCTCTGTAGCTATTAGAAAAACATTTCCATTACACACCAAGTAACACAGCGGTATTATCCTACCACCCAGATAATACTGCCCTTAAAATGACAACTGACTAGACCTTGCAAATAGCATTAACCTAAAGATTTGAAACAAGAGAGGAAAAATAAACCTTTGGCTCCTCAGCAATCTGCATTGTCGTGCAACCTGTAGGCTCCATCCTGGCAATTTCTCAGTTGGAGAAACCCTTTCTGGGCATTCTAGCAGGGTCCACTGTCGACGTTTCATTCCAGGCAGTGGAGCCTGCCGGCATTTGAATGAGCATAACTGTTATTATTGCAAAATGATTATTGTTTTAAGCAGATCTTTTGATTATCATTGAAAGTGACTGGTTAAATACATTTTGATTAATCACTTGCAAAAATTATGCTTGTTAGAGCTGTTTTATATTCTCTGTTGCTGTGTTCTCACTGTAGGTTATAGCAATTTCTTTACAACTGCAGATTTTTCCCTTTAAGTCACCTGGTGAGAAAGGAAAACAAATCTTAGTTGAAAGCTTTTGTCTGTGAGACAGACTCCTCTTTTCATCCCTATGTCCTTTAAAAAAATGCTCAATTATTGTCTGTGCCACAGAGGAAGAATGGGGCCTACACAGGACCTGAACCTTTTCAGACAGGAGATGTCTTTTGTTTTTGCACCCCATCAACACCGCTCACCTAATTAAATCTGATATCTCTGGCTGAAGCAAAATGATTTGTTAATAGTTCTTTGGGAATTTTCTTAATGAGTGTAGATGTCTTTTGTATGGTACATGTGGGGATATTTTGCAAATGGAGCTGAAAAAGAAAAAAAAAAATGGGGCAAAGAGAAAGGAGAAAGAACACCAAAGCAAGGGGCAAGGTGTGGGCTGATGGCGGGTCCTGGTGGGCTGCAGCCAGTCATTAGCCAGGGACACATGGCAGAGATGCTCGGGAAGAGCCCTCCCCATCCCACTCGGCCAGGGACATCTGTCAGGGACTCAGATATTACACCTTGATCAGGCTGAGACAGTGACACCATTTTCTTTAACAAACACCAGCAGCTTTTCATTCTCCTTTATTTTAACATTTCTCAGGGGTTGGATTCCCTTTCTTCTTCTGCTCTGCTGAGAGTAAAAGAAGCTTGTTAACTTGCTTAGATATTTTGACTGCTGATGCACTTTGGCCACTTGCCTGTGGTAACAGTGTCAAAGCATTACTTGGGATAATTGCTATATTTGCAGTCTGAAGAGTGCTCTGACTTAGTGTTCAAGCTGCTGAATAAAAAAGAAATTGTCATTTTGGAAGAAATCTGTGAATTATCCTCCCAGTTAAAAAAGTGCACAATTTTCAAAATGTCTTTCCCCCTTGTATTCAAGCATAATGCTATTCAGATAATTAGCATTTTAATAAA
The DNA here is from genome assembly GCA_032466535.1 of Forpus xanthops. Taxonomy (NCBI): domain Eukaryota; kingdom Metazoa; phylum Chordata; class Aves; order Psittaciformes; family Psittacidae; genus Forpus; species Forpus xanthops. The sequence continues at coordinate 12,245 of JASSUY010036714.1, forward strand.
TCACTTAAAATATGAGATTGCAGCTTAAAAGGCTTTGGTTTCAGTAGGGTTGTGTTTTGTTTTTATTTTTAGCTTTGGGGATTAACCACTATGGGGCTCTATTCCTTCATTCTGTGCACACCCAGAAGTACCCGCCAGTCCATAAAAACATCATGTGCTTCTAATGTGGGGTTTTCAAGCGTTGCAGGATCTTGCTCATTGGTTGTTCTAAGTTTACTAGCCTTTCTAGTTTCACACTTTGAACTATTACTGTAAAATATCAGTGTTCTTGTAATTACAAAATAACTGGGATATTAAAAATGTTACTTACATTGTCAATTGTGTCTCAGGTCATACTACAAGTGGATAGCCTGTGACAATTTTTTGATAGCCCTTCATTCAGCAAAGATGTGAATAATTTATACATGCTCTTATGACATCCATTTTCCAAGTGGAAATTGAGTCTATAAAAGAATTTAATTGTATGAATGCACTGCAAGAAATGGTACTTCCTAACTAATTTGTTATGCTTTATACCATTCTGATACGTTTGTACATCCCATTTGTTGTGCAGTCTTTTTTTTTTTTTTTTGAAAGATTATGTTAGGTATCACAAGGAAGCTTTGGTCTAGGAAAAATGTCCAGATTTCCTGCAAACTCACTGAATGCCCGCGAACTGACTCTGATCCCCTTTTAGCAGGGGACCTGGCAGGATCATGTCTGGTAGAAACAAAGGATTGGAGTCCAAGGACCATGATCTGTAGAGTCATGTCAAGACTGCTATCAGCAGCTCAGGGCATGCAAAGGAAGAGATGCTTCAAGGAAACAGTGCTTCTTGTGGCCTCTGTTTTCAGATCTGTTTGCCCCAAAAGCTCTAATACCTAAAATAAACAAACAATAAGGATATTTTTTGATAGTTTGCATCATGTCTCAAAGTCTGCTCTTCCTGATTCAACACTTACAAAATTAAGCTGGATCTACTGTATCATAGCACCTAAGCAATATATAGTAGGCTAAATCTGCCTTGGAAATCCATCATTTAATATGACCTAGGGAACATCCAATAGGAGAAACTGAATGATGAAAGGCCTGCATGAACCTTTCCAATGCCCATCCTCAAACCCAAGTTAATCAGCCTAGTAATTACCAACATTAGCATCCCTGCTGCTATTCCTCTCTTACCTATGCTAGGGCTCAATCCCGTGGAATCTGGCTCCTGTCAATTTACAACATACTGATAAACAACAATTGATTTAATCAAAATTACATAGATTGTAAGCCAGGACAGTGCTTGGCCTCAGGAAGTCTTGTGAGGAAGCACCTAGTAAAATTCTCATCCTACATTTTTCTGTTGCTCATAGGCTTCAATGCTCACCCTGTCTAATGCAAAGTGAAGCATACTTTGTTCTATTGCCTCCAGACACCTTGTGTGATGTGCATTTTACCTGGCATTTGGAAGTATTTATTTAACATAGGCATGATTACTTCTCTTACAGAATTAACTCTGAAAAATGCTGAGCTATTTGAAAAAGTGCTGATTGTTGATGGAAAAGATAGCAAAGGGGAGAGGTATACAGCATGGTGCAGGATCCCAGCTGATGTGACCTGAGGCTGTTGGTGGTGAGGTTTTAATGCGCATGACCAATTTGCTGCTAACAAAATTGTTCGAGGGTCAGATTTTACTCTGGGTTATGTGGATTTAAATTAGCAACAGCTCCAGAGGCTTCATTTGTTACTGGAAATTACAAAGGTGGATCAGGTCAGAAACTGGCTGCCTGTGTTTGGGGGTGGGTTCTATTCAGTGAGGATAACCCTGCCTGTTTTTACTCTTCCTTTATTTAATTCTTCCTTTATAATTACCTCTATGTTTCTGCAACAGCTTTTGTTTTTTTTTTTGATTGGTTGTCTTGCACATTTTCCAAATACTTTTGATTTTTTTAAAAAGTTAACAAATAATTTTGAATTAAAAAAAAAAAACAAACTGAAAATGACACCCTAAAGTCCACTGAAATAGTAATAATAAAAAAAAAGAAACCACCCCCAAAATTCCCAATGTTAAATAATATGAAAGAAAAGCTCCTTTCAGTTAGGATAGGATCACCAGGGCTGGGATAAGCCCCTTGCAATATTATACATATTTGAAACATGAGAGCTACTGTTTTGAAGCTTTACTATGTTATTGTCCTGCTTGTCTCAGTAAGAAGCGTATATCTCTGGTGGATGGAGGTTAGCTAAGTAAGTCATGCATAGATGGAATTTATTAAGTTTGCATGGTAGTGACAGCTGTGAGTGGGAACAGTAACTCTGAACGTGCCAAGGGCTGAAAAAGGGAAGGAATTTTCATATGTGTCTTAAAGGAAAACGGCAGCATAATTGTGAAAGTGCTGCTAATCACTCCATCTCATTACCAAGAGGGAAAGTCAAGGAAATGATTTTAAAAGTGTAAGAGTCTGGCAGGGGGCTGTCTTCGGACAATCTCACCAGGCAGATGAGAAGGGGGGGATAGGAGAGTCAGGTTCTGTTACAAATCATGAAACACAGACAATTTAATACAAATCCATTCAAATAGACTGATAAATATACATCAATGCAATGTAGCAACTGGTTATCTGTTAAATTGTCTAAAAATGTTTTTTTTTTTTTTTTTAATATAGAATTAATCCCCAATTCACTTCCTAACCATCTGATCTTCAGGAGCTCCTTGTGGAAACACTCTGGCATTTTTTTGCATTCCTTCTCTGCCTCCAGAGATGAAATCCACCTTCACTGCTGGATCATTGAAATGGCAGCTGTCACTTGGAGGAAGACAAATTCCAGTTGCTGGGGCTGATCCTGGCAGCACTGCATATGAGAGTGACATGCAGCTCACTGGGATGGCCAGCAGAAAGGTCAGCCTAGCCTGTGAGTGCCAGTGATGGCCATCCCAAGGAGTCAACCTAGGTGGGGACTGAGGTGGAAACATCAGGAAAGTGAGAAACAATTAGTAAAGACTTACCTGATTTTAAGTCACCTTGCTCTCCTGGCTTATTGCTCTGGTTATGATAGGTCAGGCCAAGCAACAGAACCCATCTGGTGCAGGTATGAGATAGAGAGAGGAGATATCTCCTGACTCCTAATGTTGTGGTCAGCAGTTATAGATCAGAATATACTAACATGGCTTTTTGACATTGCTTTGAAACCTAAGTCCCTCTCTGGCAGTTGTGGGGCTACCAATATGAGAGGTGGCTCTTTTGTACCTCCCCTGCCCCTGAATTTGGTGCCCTTCCTCCTTTTGCCCTAACCTCACTGCACTATGGATCCCATCCCTGTATGTTCTGTGTATCAAACATAACCCAGGATGGGCCTTGTCAGTACATTTTTATTTCATATAGGTATAATGCTGACTGGCAGAATATGATACATACCCTGTTTTACTAATAGGGCTTCTTTTTCATTTTGTTTGATATTATACATATTTTTAAAATAGCTCCCATCTTCATAGCTCTCAGCACTATCCAGATTTTTTTAATGCAAATTAAAATTAATTCTAATTTTAAAAAGCTCTTTAGGTGGCATCTTTTAATTTTCACCTTTTCCAGGGCTTTTGTTGCAGCCTAAAAATGAGCTTACTGTAGGTTAAATCCATGTTCTTAATGAAGCACTTCTTGCTCTCTGTTTTTTTGTTGTTACACACACAGAGGATATGTTCTGTTGATGTGTGGGACTGACGATTAGATGAGAATTTACCTCTGAGGAAGCTCAGATTATCACACATAAAGCATCAGAAATAGAAAAATGATGTGCACAACCATGAAAAAAACAATGGATCTTATCTTTAGCTTTTTTTCCTAATCACCCTCTAGCATCACTACTGCAGTTAAGTTGCCTGAGGGCTCTCTAGGATTTATAGTTTATTATAACATTGATAAGAGCAGCTGAGCGAACAGTGAACTGGATGTTTGGTAAATATTAGTTTGAATTCATGGCAGAATTTTGATCTGATGTGTTCACAATTCTCCTGTATTTACACAGTTCACTGCAAAATTGCACTGCATTGACTAGTTTGACAAATTGTGTGTGTGTGTGCTTTTTTCATGAGTAGATGCTTGAAATAACCCATGTAGATCAAACAGTTCTCGTTGTGGCTGAAAGCACAGTTTGAAGTTGATGCTCTTTTTGTTACATGAATTACATATTTCAGTTAATAAGTCATGCAAATGGTGAATTTTGTGTTTGCCTTTTGTGGTGTTGACTTTGAGTTCTGAATAACATCCAGGCGAATAGTTTGATGGCGAAATTAGTGAATAATTGGGAACAGCAAATCATTGCTTTTGTGATCTGTCAATGAATCATTTAGATAAAACAGTTCCCTGTGAATTGTTTCATTGTCTTATATTTTGACACTTGATGCCATATCATTTAGGGATCACCCTGAGGATTTTTGCTTTGATTTGCAAGGGAGTAAAATCAACCACTCCCAGATTACCTTAATGCTACCTAATGGATGGTACCTCCGTGAATTTATGAATCCCATTGCATCTAAATAATGAAGGAGAAGTGATGCAATACCCTTCACCCTTCATTCTCTGTGGCTTTCAGGCACTGAAGTCTGGAAGTAGCTTTTCCTAATCCAAATTCACCCAATTCTCCTAATTCCAAATTCAATGTGAATTTTGTTATTCGCATTTTTTTCTAGGCATGGTCAAAGTTAAGTAATCCTGGGTTAGACTGTTTTAAAAAAGAAAGTGAAATAACACAAAAATTAAATCAAATTTTTAATTCAATTTTTCTTTTCTTCTTTTTTTTTTTTTTTTTTGGTAAAACAACAAACGGAGACCCATGATAAAACCCATTATAAAATGTGCAAGTATAATAACTAATAAAAATACTGAGTTACCTGATATAAACCCATTGGCTTGCAGTGTCTGCCTGTTAGTAAGAAGGCAGATCTTACCAGACCTGGTGTATACCATGAGTCCATGTGTGGACATGATCCACATGCCGAAGCTGCTAGGATGATTTCTGCTCCCCATGGCCAGGCTGGGTCAGGATGTATCACATCTGGGACTCATATCTGCACAGCAAAGAAAGCTCCATCGCCTTTCTGAGAGCTGTTTGTAAGCTCATTAGAATGAATAAATAACTAAATGTAGGAAAAAAAAAAAACAGAACCCAACAAACCAAACCCCAAAATCCCAGCTGATCAGATCTTGCTAGTAATTTAGAAAAAAATGCTCATATTCCACCCATTTTAGCAGAGGGGAGGATTTTCTTCCAGGATTTTCCAGACCAAGAACGTCTGCCGGTGCTGTGAACCAAAGCAAGAAGAAGCAGAACACCCTCCGCTGCCCCTGTTCATGCTTCTCTAAGTTAAATCACTTATCCGTGTTTTACCAGCCTTTATCAGAGTTTGTACACTTGCTCCAATTAAATTATTTTTTCTTCAGGGGAGCTTGTGAGGCACTTACATAAATTCTCTTAATTTCTGAGTAATGCAGTCTTGACAATCACTTAAGACAGTATAGTTGATACTGCTGTCAGGGAAGTCTCTTTTTCAAAAGAATGTTTTTATAGAATATCACTGTGACAGTTCACTTAGATGGATGTCTTTAGCAGAATTTGATTAATGTAATGTAATAAAAGAGATGCACACTAAAGTGTCTGTACATGTCTTGTTAAGTATGTTTGATTCATTATATGTAGTTCTCCTCACTTCTTTTCTCTTTCCTCAGTTCATTTTTTATCATTTCAATAATATATCTATAAATATGAAAAAGTTGGCACTTTCTTTGACATATATGGCTATTAATTCATAACTCTAAAAAATTGTATCTTTCAACTTGTCACTTTAAAGCTTGTACAGTTTATTACAGTAAGTAACCTGTGTTGGAAATTAGATTTTGAACTTTAGCAAGGAGATAAATAAGCTTGTGGACAGAGAAGTTATGGAGAAGATACCTAGATATAGTGCTAGAATAAAATTGCATGAAAAGATCACTTACTTGAAGATGATAATTTTAGAGCTCCCCAAGGATCACATTAAGATTGCATATTGGAAATGGGTTCCAACTTGAATTCTAATAACTTTAATTCCTAGAAATGGTATTGTTTCAGTTAATCCTTTTTCTTGGGTGGTTCTGTTTCTCTCATTCTGTAGACAAATAATACATGTCAGCAGCAAGCAATTTCACTAAATATATAAAACTTACTTTAGAATGACTCCTGAAAATTCATCTAGGCTAAGCTTTGTCTGTCAATTTTCAGTGTTGATCAACCTGAAGAAGACAAAAACCTGGAAAATTTTAATATCTTTGTTACATAGCATAAAACAACATTTAAAGTGAACCAGATTAGTTTTTTCCTAATTGGGCAATTAAGTCACGGGAAAGCAAGGGTGGCCTTTAACTTTTTTGCTTTGCTTTGCTTTGATAGTAGAATAGCCAATCTGCTGCTTTTCTAATTAGTTTTTATTCTATGACTTTTTCAGAGCATGTCTGACAAGTCCAAACTTTGACCACAACAGGATTGGGACTGCACAGGCTGTGCTGAGGATTCTGCAGCTGGGATATTTTCTTTGTGGCACTGCTTTTCAGGACTTATCTGGACTTGGATAATTTTCTCGAGTGAGTTAAACAGAACAGGAGCTCCTGAGCTGGATGCTTGTGTTGGTTCATCTCAGCAGGAGATCATCAGACCTCCTGGTGTGACCACATGGGGGGTTTACAGGGGCAAAGCCATGGGGAGGGGAACTGAGAAAGGATGACACTGCTCTACAAAATTCCATTCATCCTTCTGCCAGCAGGATTATTTAATTTGGTTGTGGCAGGTCATGCGGTGCTGATGGCTGCAACTCATCAGGCAGAGCATGTAAGAAGCTTGCACCACTGGCATCCAGAGAGCAGACCACATAAAATAGCAGGTGGGTGGAAACATGTGCCATGGGGCATGGCAATGGATAGAAGGTGGATTTGCTGGCAGCAGAAAATATGGAAGTTTGGGCAGCTCAGGAACAATGCGAAACCACACAGTGTAACTGCTGCTCAGGTTTACACAGTGAGCAGGATAGATGCGGTGGGTAAAGATGTGTGAAATCAAAGTTCCCAAGTGAGGACAGATGGTCCAGCCTCAGGAAAATGGAGGCGAGGAAGATGGAAACACAACAGAGGACACGCTGTTTGGTGCATGGTGTAGGTGCACTTTGCAGTTACTTTTTCTGCAAAGCAGGGGCTTTATTACTGTTTTGATGTGGTTTCTAATAGATCAAGGCATGTAGTGTTGATAATGTGTGTGCTCAGAGTACAGTTATATTAATCAAGTGTATGTAGTAAACAGGATCAAAAAGGAGACAGGGATTCACCTATGAGAAGTGTTAGAGCTTCAGTATTTTCTGAAACTTTGAGAAAGTGTGCATGGTTCCCTGCAAGCCACAGCTGACTGCTGTGGGTTTGTAGGCATCCCTGAAAAGGGAACTAAGTGCTCACAAAACAAAGGTAGGTTTGTAGAATGAACACTGAACCCATTGCACATAGACCAGCAGGGATAACATTTGTAATACGGGAAAAAGATGGCAGCATTAGGTACCACCTGCTGGAAAGTTTTTGGCCTGCAAGCAGGGAAGTGTGCCATGCCCAAGAGCTGGGACAGTTATTCTAAAGCTGGTACTCCGTAATGCAGTCCCATCTAGGATGCTGAAGTTCCTGTCTCCTGTGCAAGAAAGATGGTCCTACTTGACATGCACAGAGGTCAACTCTGTTTGCTCATAACTTTCTTATTTGAAACAGTCGTTAACCAGTCAGATAAAGAAAGCCTAGCAAGCTTTTCACCTGGAACAAGCTGTGTCTCAGGGAAGTCAAACCAGCTGTATTGATTCCTGTCAGCACACTTGTCTTTTGGGGAATAATTTGTTTTATAAAACCAGATTGCCAGATCTGTACAGCAGAAGGAAAAGGGGGAAAACACAGGTTTTTAATGAAAATGAATCAAACTTCTAGGAGTGAAGAGCTCCTATCAGTGATAGTTTGCAACATGTGAGCATGAGCTGTTGGGATTAGCCACCTGAAATAATGAGTAGCAGGAGAGAGGACCACTGATGTAAGAAAAAAATGTCAAAGACTTGCTCACCTCAGCTTGAATGCAGGTCATTTCCAACTTTTCAGGGAACAAGTATCCCGGTGTCTCTGGGGTATTTTCATGAAGGAAATTAATCTCACCCACTGGGTGCCACAAGTCCCCCTGCTTCTCCCTTCACCTGGGTTTCAGTTCCTCTTGCTCCTGCCCCCACACAGATGTACAAGTACTTGATGCCTGCACGTTGACTACCTGCTTTGTGCCTGAAGCTGCTGTGATTCACCACGCCTGTAATCCACACCTTTCCTGCCCATTGCGCTCTAGACTCAAAGCAGTCACTTTGAGTGTGCCAGGTTGCACGCGGGGTTGAGCAGGCACTATGAGCAGAGGGTTTGCTACAGGAGAAACTCATCATCGAATATTGTCTTCTTCTGACTTGTAACGATTTGGATCCAAATACCCCACATCCACAAAAATTACGTTGGACCTGACTGTACAAATATTTTCCCAATCATTTTGAAACCATTACACTTTAATATAGTATGTATGTAAGTGCAGCAGTACATTTTAGATCCTAGGGCTTCTCTAATGATGCTCTAATTCTCTTCTTGAGTCCACTACTATAAAACCATTGAGACCCAGAGGAGCAATCTCAGCTGTAGAAACTGAGGGACCCTCTGATCACAATGATTTGGGATGTACACACCGGGGAGGAAGTAATCAATTTCTATTGTGAATCGGGTAAAGAACTAGAAGATAGCTCTTCCAAATCTCAGCAGGTATTTTTACCTTTAGTCAAAGTTATATGTACCTACCATGAATAACAGAAATACGTGATTAGGATGCCTGCTCATCCTAGGGGGAGGATTATTACTGGTTTCAGTAGATGTACACATGTAAACCTCACGTCTCACTTGCCACTTTAGATGGCTTGGCTTATGGACTTTCATGAGCATCCTTCATGTATGGTAAAGGAAAACTTCAACACTTAGGTCAATATTAATGAGGTTTGCTGGCCAAGGTGTGCTGCTGACACAGGTGAGGCTGTTCCTTTCCATTTACACCCTGAATCACAGCTGCCTTCACTTGGGGTTGATAGTAAAGAGATGACTAGTAGAGAAGATGGGTTCTCTCTTTTTTTCTGTCAAGGAAGGAAAGAAGGGGAGAAAAAAGGAAAAAAAAAAAGAGTAAAGTCATCTTGAAGGTAAGAACGTTGACTGAAGGAACAACAAATTTGAGGCAGTGTGCTGTGACAGCTTGTGATCTCTTTGTGTTTAAAAACTAAACAGTGAAATTTGGCTTTCCTTTTTGTGCTGGAAAAGGTTTGAGTGGTTGGTTTTGTGGATGTTTAGTGTTTGACCTCTGGTCTTGCTGTTTGCTTTGGTTTCTTCAAACAAATCTCTTGAACGTTCTTAAATAAAGCAAGCAAATAGTGTTGCCTTAAAGAAGTTAGTACCTTTACTTGTGTGATTATATTGTGTGCGCTTAATTGTTATTTTGATACTAGTCAAGGTGTATAGCTGCTCTGAATAGTTTCTGTGAGCTGATCTTTCTGCACACGTCAGCGAGGCTTTTAAGAAGGAAAGAAATAATTGATGTAAAATTGTTGTAGGTGTATAACCATTGCATGCAGTTGAAGTTGAAACATTGCAACTAGTTTTTAGTGCATTTTTTGAGCAAGAGAAGCAGCTTTCCTTCTGAGAGATGTCTGTTCCCCAAGCAAAGTAATAGAGCCATGTGGAAGATGCCTTTGCTTGCTTCATTCAAGTTCTGTAAATGCAAGGAGTTAGGTATTTTGCTTTTCTGTATACTGAACTGTGAGCTAATGGAAATATGCTAAAAACAGTTAAGCTGGAAAAATAAAACCTTGCTAATCGTTGATCCTAATAGTAGAGGGAGCTGATCTGATAGACTGGAAGGGGATGCCCATCTGTGTACCCGCAGGGAGGGAAGGAAGAGCTGTTTTGCTGCCTGTGGCCAAGGTACAGGTTACTGAGCACCAGGGCAGGGAACGGTTTGAAAATGAGGAAGGGGTGTTGCAGGGTATAACATTTCTTCTGGAAAGAAGGGTGTGTGTTGTGGTGAGAGCACAAGGAGGGCAGGCAAGAAAACTATAAACACCTCTCTGACTGGGCTGTTTCCTTCCCTGTTCCTTCTGCAGCACTGGCCTCCCCTGTTATCCCCAGCAAGAAGAGAAGTGAAAATTAAAACCTTGTGTATTTGGAGGCGTCTGTGTTCCTGCTGCACCTGCTCAAGTGCTGAATTGCAGGTGTTCGAGGCCACAATTGTGCTGGTGCTAATTTGAGGGAAGGACAAAGGGTTGCAGCCCCATGAGCTGTGCACAGGGTACCATGTTTGGGGTGCTGGAGAAACTTTGGGTGCTCTAGGGATTTTTTCCAGGTCACACCAGGCAGAGAGATGAAGGCAAAGTCTTTTTTTAAGAGTTTATTTGCTGTGGTCCCCAGTTTATTGCTCTCTGATCTGCTTTCTTCCCTCAAAAATTCATGGTTTATCAAACCTCACTTTCTCAAAGTGCCTCTACTGCCTTTCTAAGTTTAGTCTTCTCTCTGAATTTCATGCCAACTTGGGGAAAGAAGGGAGGGTAATTGGTTAATTGATTAGTAATTTAGTCTCTGGTGATATGCTTATTTAAGAAATCTGCTGGAGTTATATATGTCAAATGATTCACATAAAAACAACATCAAGTGAATCATATATAAAAATGACATAATTGCTATTAAACTTAGAAGCCATATGTGTAGCTGAGGAAATCACTGACTTTAGCAACTCTTATATTTCTTCCCAAAGCCAGTTATACTTTTGTGAGCAGAGAAGGCATGTTTATGTGTAGGGAAATAGCCCCTCTGTGTTATTTGGAGATCTGTTAATTCAAGGAAGTAGGTGCGTATTCCAATAGTGCTGGGAAAGAGAGTGTTGAGAAACTGAGACGGGGGTCTGTTGCTTTTTTTTTTCTCATCAGCAAGATTAAATGGCATCTCTTGCAATATGCACCATCTGAGATTTTATTGCTCTCTGTTATTTTTAATACTAGGTATGAGATCAAATGAAATCTGGGATTGTTTTAGACAGTGTTAAACTTTTTATTACTCATTTTTGTCATCAGGTTCAGGCTGACCTGGTCGCATGGGTCATTAGAGAAGGCAGGCTCTCCTCTCCAAGCACCCATACAACTAATTACCTATATAATGTCTTATGGGAAAGTTGAATAAAGCAACAACAAAAGTAAATATAGCTGTTAACACAGCCAATCTTTTATTTGACTTTACTTTGTTCTGATAAGTCTGTGTGCTGAACTTACCATGCAAAAAGTATTTTATGTGTGGCTCCATATAGCCTCTGTGAGGTCACAGGCGTGTGTCACTTTCCTGGGTGTTTTAGAAAATTATTTTCATTTATCTCTTTAAGACTGCTTGAAATGAATGTATAATATTAAATCAGTTTAGATTTATCAGGAGAAGATTAAAAAGACGACCTTTTCCTGAGTCTGTATTTACTTCAAATCTTTGCATTAAAAAAATTAGCTTGATACAGCTGACTTGATGCTTATTATTGATGGTTTCTTCATTTTAATTCTTTTTTATAGGGTGGTGCCTCATATTAGTTGCAGCCTTAGACATGTTGATATATGCAGTAAGGAAGGCTTTAGGTTATGGTGTTGATGAATAGCTGTTGTAGCACTCTTCTGCAGTTAATCTTGGAATGAAGAAAAATTCTGGTCTTGCTTCTGCAGGTTTCAGAGGTCTTGCTTGTCTTCAGGGTGGGTTTTGTAGGCTCATGAGCATGCCTGCCAGCTGGTGCCAGCACAGTTTTAGTTCAGGATATGAATAAGTTCTCCTTGATGAAGAGGAAGGGTCAGTAGGCAGCTACTCAGCTTTGACAGAATGCTCACATCGTCAGCACTGAGGAACAGAGCATCTATTGTAGCTTATGTGATGTAAAGAAAGACCCCTAGAATTTTCAGTAATTAGTTGCTGGTAAATCAACTTCTAGAAGCCATGCATAAAAGACTATTCCAGTGATATTTGGCTATGTTTGCAATAATGTTCCCTATATTTTGGATACTTTAACTGTCCCATGGTCTGTCCTCACATGTGTGGTACTCAGCAGTGAGCCTGAGCATGCACCACTACCACCACAAGCATTGGGGCTTTCCTGGCACAAGCAAGCTAGTTGAGGAAGTGGGGATGCCACTGTCCTGAGCTGGCTTTTTTGCTGCTACATGTCTGTCTAATCTTGCTCTGAAGTCACTGATGCAAGGGGAATGGGCTTGGACTAGATGTACAGGGCAAAACTTCTGTGATGGGGGTAACGATTAAGTCTGTAAACAGGCAGCACTAATGGAGTCCTGTGGCTCTGACTCAGCTGTCTTCTTGTTTCCAGCCCCAGCATGGGAAACCCAAATCCTTCCCCTTACTTCTGCCTGCTGGCCCCTTTTTTCTCCTCAGACCTTATACCTTTTATCAAATGCAGGCTCTGAGCTCACTTTTGAGACTGCTGTCTAGGAGATGTGGGTTGTTTGGGTAGGACTGTCACTGAACCTGTCAGTAAAAATAAAGGGCTTTTATTTCAAAAAGTAAATGCAGCTGGTTTGCTTAGTTATTAAAAAACCAAAAAAAAAAAACCAAAAAAAAAAAACCAAACAAACACCACATATCCCTCCCCCGAAAAAAATAAAGGAAAGGGGCATCAGGTTAGGGTTAGGGTGCTGCAAAGCAGCCAGTACTGGTCAAGAACATTCTGACTTGCAAACTTTCTAAATAGAAACTTCTCTGAATGGAGAATTGGTATCAGCAGTCATGAATTTATTTATTTTTTTTTAATGGTTTTGGGAGTTCTTACTCATTTTCATCTGAAATCAGGTTTGGAGCTGAGTCATTCCTTCTGCTCTTCTTCCCCTGGTGACTTTTCCATGCTGTTTCATTTTTCCCAGATAGAAGTTACTGGAGCAGGACTCTGCTAACCACACCACAAGCAGTGAAAACAGCGTGTGATTTCTTTGGGAAGAAGAGAACATTTGCTGTATGTGTTTCTGCAACATGTGCCATGGTCACAAGAATGGTCTGTGCTTTAGAGAAGCATCTCGGGATAAAGTGTGGGTGAGGCAAAGGCCATTAGTATCACTGGATTTACTGCTAGCTCCAGCTAAAGAGGAAATAACGATCAAATGTGTTGTAATCTTCTCTCCAGTGCTCAGTTTAGCAATGCAGGAGGTCAAACAGGGGCTGAAAAAACTGATGTTAGGAGCTGTTCTTGCATGCTTTATATTTTCACCTTGTTTGGTATTGACACAGCACGGGATAGCATGAGAGAGACGGGGAGAAAAATGTGTTTCAGAAGAGGAAAGGGGCCCCCATATAATGAAGAGTTCAACCAAAATAGGGGGGGGAGGGATTTTTCTTTGCATGCCAGATTTCTTGCCACTTTCAAGATAATCCTTTCAGTTCACTTCAATACAGTCACTGAAGTAGCTTAGAAAAAGAGAAAAAGATCTTTGATATGCTAGATCAACCAAAGTTTAAAACATCTCTCTTTGTATATGCCATTTACAATGCAAATCTCAAGTTGGCATTTTAGGCTCACTTACTGCTGTTACTGAAGTACTCGGGATACAAAGGCTGGAGGTGGAAGGAGATCCCAAATGACACAGTGCCTTTGATAGTTCAATAATAAATTTAAAAAAGAAAAAAAATATAATTTTTATACATACACCTTCTACCTCTGCAGTGTGAGAGATGGGGGAAAAGAAGGAAAAGTATTTCACAGAGGCTGAAGTTACTGGTCTGAGTCTTCAGAGAATTTGAATTTGGCTTTGCCAGCATGTCCCCAGAAAGGATTTGTCCCTGTCTGGGCTATCCTATGACTTTTCTCTTCCCAGGAAGGAAAACATATGTGCTAACTACGTTTGCTTAGTCAGTGAGCAACTGGTTAAGTATGCTTTTGAAAATGAGCCTAATTTCTAAAGAGTTTGCCTTCCCAAATATATAACCTGATTTCTTTCCCTTGTGTTTTCAACATTTAAGCACTGATTAAATGTCACCAAAGATAATAGGAGAAATGCTCATGACGGCCAGCCTATTTTAAAATAGCATGGGCATGCTTAAAGCAATAAGTAATTTTGCCTCTGTTGCACAGTGTGCTTAATGCATATTTAAATTAATCTGTAGACAACTTTGAGCAAGCTGGATCTGGAAATGAGTTATCTTTCTAATTGGGGATACTTGGAGATTTACTCTGCTGGATTTCACGTGACCACTTCATGAATGGTGACTATCAAACAAGTTGACTGTGTCCTGCTGTCCCACATATCCTCTGTAGTAGGTATGGGGATTTGAGGTGATCCTCTCTGGCTTGCAGTTTATAACACAAACTCATGTTCTGTTTCCTAACTCTATTTTCTCTTGCTGATATGTAATGAGGGCAGAAGTGGATTTCTTTGTGATAATTTGCAACTTGGTTTTCTGGGAACTGTCTTCTCACCACAGACTTACAGTGCAAAGAACTGATTTAAGGAACTGGCCAGGTAGCTGAAGTTTCCTCCAATACTGTGGTATTTAGAGCTGCTTTTCAACTGTTTTCTGGTACTGTTGCTCTCTGGAGCATCTGCCCATTAATACCTGTGTCATATAGAAATCAGTAGGACACTTTGTAGGGTTGAGATACACTTGGTAACTTAGCTACCATAGAGTGAGCTTGTCCTATACTGTCAACTATTTCAAAATATCATTATACTGCAGACATTATTGTAAATAAAGAAATGTAGATAAAAAGCAAGTTAAATAGACTTTGATGCAAGAATTATCTTCTCTTTCCACCCCCTGCTTAGTGTCAATGTCATCTGTGCCCATAGAGAAACTGCTGTGGCATGAGTTGAAACAGTTCAAGGGAGCAGCAGAGAGAATACATCTTTTGGGAGCCAAAGTGGCAAGACTATTTTATTTCTTTCTTTTTCCCTACTGTGTTTTTTTTTTTGTGGTTTGTTTTTTTTTGGTTGGTTGGTTGGTTTGGTTTTTTTCTTGGTTGCTTTTTGTTTTTTTTTTTTTTTAACTGCAAATATCACATAGATCACGACTATAGCATATGATAAGCTGTATTCACCAGAAGTGCTGGTCTTTTATTTTGAGGGGTTTGGAAATATTTCGTTGAATCTGGGGAATGATGGGTGGAGGGAAAAAAAAAAGTGTGTCCTCTAACTAAGCTGTTACTGATTATACAAGTGCAATGTACAGATTAAGGACCTGATCTAAATAGCACTGGGGTCAATTGACTGAAGTGGACTTTGAACCAAATCTCATGAGTGTTCAGCATGTGCTGAAGTGGAGAGTGATGGAGATGAGCATAGCATGCTTTCCAATTTCCAACTGAAATTTCAAAGCAGTTTTCTGGCTTGTATTGAAAAACCCTATAATGGTTGCATAAGGCTATTTTTAATATGTAATATGAGAAATATTCAGCTGCAAGCCCAAAGCATTAGTAGCATCTCAACATTGTGATTTTGCAGGGGTAAGAACTAGCATTTCAGTTTCTTTCAGGGCAAAAGAGTGTTTCATCAAACTTTCTGCTTTTGAATGTTCTGTGATCTAAACCCACTAGATAACATATTTTCCTACACAACGGTGATTCTATTGCTTATTTCAGGCTACTATGGAAAAACTTGAGGGGAAAAATATAAATAAAATATGCCCAAGCATGCAAGTCAATGATCTGTGTGTTAAGCTTATTGGCACATACAGGACAATTTTATTGCATGACCTACTGGTTAAAACCATCAAAAATATAAGTCAAGTCATTTGAAGAACAGCTATTTAGTGAATTAGAATGAATAAAGTCTTTATTGAGTACATGCTTCCAGATTCATCACTGGTTCTGTTTCAGTCATACTCTATCCTAGTTTTAACTGCCTCAGGCAGTCTTTTTGAGGCCACTTGACCTGCCAGTCATATTTCAGAAACTACTGATATGGTACTTGATGATTTAGTTTAGATTCCAAACAGGCCAGCTGTTGGATTACAGACTAATGACCCATCAGATGCTAAAGGCAAAGGCTTTAAAGTGCACTAGTGAATTAAGCCTTAACATTGTCTGAAGGGAAGAATTTATTATGTCATTAAACTTGATTCAGTAAGTTTCATTTCTTTAGATGCATTGCACTAAGCAAGAAGTAAGGAATTAACGTGACAGAGATATCATTTTGATTCTATTCAGGTAAAGCACTGATATTCAAACACAGCATCAAGGGATGCCATTTCATAGAATTTTGGCAGTATTGACAGAAACAATAGGCTGAGAAAACTCTGCATAGCTGATTAATCAGCCATGGACTCCTCAAACTGGGTTTGCTTGAATGTATGCTTCAGTTGGTAAATACATGGGGAAAGTGAGGCTTGCCTGATTTGATGACACCCTTGGTGAGGTTTCAGGGGCTTCTCATCAAATATCAGAGCCTCAGTGGTGTGAAGATATTAGTAGTAAGTTATAGATGGCACTGGGATTTAATGCAAAACTTAATACAAGCACATAATGTGATGAGTCAAATGGGGATTGCAGCTTGTCTCTCAGAAGACTATTAAAGTGATCTGAGGGAAAAATCCTACATAATGCAAAGATTATTTTAAAACATAAACCCCCCCTTAAAATTGGTGTTTTATCTATTTGCATATGTTTCCTATTTGTGTTACAGCAGCAGAAAAAGTGTTTATCAATAGTAACAAAGATACTTCAGGAAAAGGTTAGGATTTTTGCCTGTAGCTTCTGTCACTCATCTTACAATATCTGATGAAGTTCTCTTGAGTTCAAGATGCTTTTATGTTGTAGAATTTGTCATGTGATCAGACAAGATGTAAAAGGCTAAAGCAATCAGTGGTTTTATTGAAATTCTTTTATATCAGACAGTAGAATGGTAAAAGTGTGTATTTGAGTTTCAATTCATTTAAATTATGTCATTAGATTATATTTTTAATAAATTATGTACTGTATTACAAATGTTAAGTTGCACTGAAACACTGTGAACCATATACATTTATATAACAGCAGGGCTGGGATTAGGATTTTTTTATTAGAAGATTTTAATCACTTTAATACAATTCATAATCAAAAAGAGTATTTAATATTCTGGTCTTAAAATTAAAGTTGACCTAAAGGGCTGATTGTCTCTTCCCTTAATGGAGACTACTCTTTCCTTAAAATGTGATAGCTTTTCTTTGTGAGTTAAAGAAATGGTAAAGGTCACTCTGATTTACGTTCATACACGGCTCTACTTTTTTCTTTTTCTTAACACATTGGAAAGGTGAAATTCACTGCTGTGCTAAAACTGCTTTCTATTGTGTTCTGAATGATTAAATACTACAAATAAATGTGTTTATAAACACTCATACTTACCAATATGTATTTCTCATTGGGCTTCTAATAAGAAAACATACATATTTCAACTGACCACTGCAAGATATTATTCTGTTGAATGGGCTTTGGAAGAACTAAAGCTTAGAAATTCATACAGCTCTGGAGATTCAGCAGAAGATCCAAAGTGTTTTTCACTTTCCCCTCTTGTTAGAACACTCTTAATTAGTGTGATAATACTGAGTAGGTGGTCCATAAGCTGTCTCAGACCATTATGAAACTTAGCTTTACCTGGCTTATAGTCGCAATTTTTGTTCTTGTGCTTTTTTTGTGTGCATGTTTTGAATTAAATACTCTGCTAGGAATCAAACGAAGTAATGTATTTTATTATTATAATACTATTGTAATAGTAAATGGCATACTATTACTATTCCAGGGGCCTTATTCCTGGAACTGCTCAAGGTCAGCCTGAATGGAGCTTTGAGCAACCTGGTGCAGTGGAAGGTGTCCTTGCCTGTGGCAGAGGAGTTGGAACTGGATGATCTTTAAGGTCCCTTCCAACCCACACCATCCTATGATTCTGTAATTTATATCATGCCAGTGTACATCAGCGCAAAGACTTCAATACTGAGTATGTTTGTTTGGGACTGGAACAGGTACTGTAACAGCTGAACACTAGCAAAAATTTTCCAAAGACTTGATTTAGAATTTGTAAAACAAATTTTGGACTCTCAGAAACTGCTGTGTAGTGGAGTTGTGTGGAGTTGGATTTTTCTACCATCCTTTGTGGTGGCATTTTTGCAAAAGGCCCAGACTGAGGTCACCTGAAGTGCTCTGTGTTGACATCCTCAGTTTTCTTGCCCTTCTTCACTGAAAAAGTCATGATGCTCTGAACTGACAGTATGAAAATAAAAAAGATTTTAGTATTATGTTAAAAATGCAAAATATGCTGTTTAAACATGAAAAAGAATTTATATTTATCTTCAGACATCATCTGTGGCATCTTATACCAGTTGCAAGTAAATGTACTGGTGCAGTGGGACCCTGTTTCTCACAATGCTCTTCCCATTCTGCTGTTCCTGGCCCAGGAAGAAAGAGCTTGCTGGAGTTTGAATCACAGAGGTATTTCAGATGTGCTTCTTTTGGAGGAACATTTCCCTTTTTGACATTGAATCTGGATATAAAAATGAGGACCTGGATCCAGTGAGATCAAACTCTGCTTCTAATGAGTGATTGTATGTAGCCTTGGCACAACTTTTGTTTTCCCAAACTGTGTAACAGGGGTAACATTTAACTAGCCTATGATGGTATTAAGTGATTATCACTT
Source organism: Forpus xanthops (assembly GCA_032466535.1). NCBI lineage: Eukaryota > Metazoa > Chordata > Aves > Psittaciformes > Psittacidae > Forpus > Forpus xanthops. The sequence continues at coordinate 30,951 of JASSUY010036714.1, forward strand.
CTATAGAAGCATGTCTTATTATCAGACCCAAGACTGTTCCTTGCTGACTTGGGCAATACATACTTGCTTTCTTTATTGTGTGGCTAAGTAAGCCTTGTCAAGTGGCTTCATCTGTGTGGCAGAGATGTGACTAGCAAGACTTGGAAGCTGGGGTAGTAGAGTATTAGGAAATGAGATAGGCAGAAAGAGAGCTTTTTTTGCTAGCTTTTGATTGTATGTGCACCTTTACTAAGTTTTCCTGTGGAACAGTTGCTATCTGTGGCTGCTGGAAAAGTGAGACCTTAAAATACTGACTTTTTCTGTGGGTGGACTAAGAGAGTCCTTGCTGTTTGAAAGCCACCTTAAACTCTTCATTGCCTCTTCAAATCTTCACCAATTTCAAATTATATTTGGAAATTTTAACCCATACTTAAAACTTTTAATAGCATTACAAATCTTCAATAATATCTCTTTGACTGCTAAACACATGTACTGCAAGAAAAATGAGCTGGAAGGGAAGAAAAAGATGTTTTTCTTGATTAGTGCCATCATCGTTCTGTAGATCAGACTGTTGTGTTATGCAAACATAAAGTGAAAATATTTCTTCCAACTAATATGATTTTGACTACTGCATGTCAGTTATGATGTCTTTTATGCTATTTCTTCAGCCTTTTTGGGAGATGCTATCCCCAAAATACTTTCAAGTTAAGAATACTTTGGAAATGTCAGCTTGCAGGAGAGGACATGGGATTTAAATAGTTATCCCATGTTGCAGAAGGCTAAACCAAAGCACGAGGAACCACAGCTGGCCAATTTTTGTGTGTTCAGTATTCTCTGATATAAAAAAATGTCTCTTTCTGGAAAGTGAACTTGCATCCTGGTTTTGTATGAGAGGATATGGATTGCCTTAGTCTCCTGTTTTAAATAGGTTTTCCTCTTTTTCTGTATGGAATTAATTCAAAGTTGTGTATATATATAAAAAATGTTTGCTATTGTTCACTGTAGTCTTGAGGGATTTTTTTCTGTTGTTTTCTTTTTTTTTGTGTGTGTGTTTTTTTTTCTTTTTGAAGTCTTTAGATACTTAACTATAACTTACCCAACTTCACAAACCTGGAGTGCCATTTTAAAGGAAAAGGGAGTGAGGACAACCCATTACTCTGTCAGGTGGATTTTCTTTCCCAGCTGTAGTGTATAGGATTATCATCGGATTTGAGTGATGGGAGGAAAGCAAACCACAAAGACAAGAAACTAAAATGACACAATGTGTTTTTTCTTTCTTTTCTCCCTTTTTTTTTTTTTTTCCCTAGTGTATGACTTTTATTTGAAAAAGGGAGTCTCAGTTACCTATTTCATAATGCTCCACTTGGTTCCAGGTATTTCAGGTAGATTAATAGCCTGATGTAGCATGCCTAGTGTGAAATCAGTGATGCGATAGTGTTACCTTAGATGCAATAGGTACAAGGTACAAACTTCATATTCTTGTTTTTGTCTTACTTGCATTTTGTCTTCTACCTTTTGGTAAATTTTAAACATGACTTGCAGCTCTAGCAAGGCTATTACTGTGTTTGCATGAAAAATTAGTGCAAACAATTTACGGAAAAGGAGAACAGGTCATTATTTTGAAGACTAGGTTGAAGTATCAAGGAATCATGACTGTTCTAAGCATTTTGCTTCTGATTTGTTTTAGTAAAATATCCATTAATCAGAGACAAGGGTGGAGTATGATATACATTATCTACCAATTGACCTTAAACATTTTTGCTGTTCCTGTTACCTTCCTTTGCTTCTTGACTTGTGCTCTCCCATGAATGGCAATGAGGAAAGATATCTGTGGCTGACTGCTAGATAGCATTACAAGCACATTATGCTCTTAAATAAAGCAGTGTCTGGAAGTTTCTAGATATGGCCTTCTGACCGCAGGTTGGCTTGGTCTCCATAATGTAGTTGTAAGCTTCTGTAAATCTTAAATTCAAGTGTGTTTGGACCTGAGCGTAATATCCACTGAGGAAATACCACATAGTGCCTGAATGTCTTTTGCCTTGGAGAACCCTGTGAGGTGTTAAGGGTAGCTTCTACTTGCAGAGAAAATAAAGAGTGAAGTGACTGTCATATTTCTAGATAGATTTATGAAGATAAACTATTTAATAATTCAGGTTGGTAAACTAAACACTTTGTAAAATTTGGCCCTCAAAAGGATTTAAGTGTCTTTTGTTGTCATATCAAATTGCAAACAAAGCATTGAAACTTTCTGATCCTGGGCTGGCCATATAACTTTCTTTCCCCCTTTTCTTCCTCTTTTTCGTTTGGGTAGTGATAGAACACTGGAAATGATTTTAGAAAGTAACACTCATGGAAAGATATTTCCATTTTAAGCTCATGAGATCAAATGCTGCTTTTGATTACAAAAGAACAAACTTATTGCCCTCCACAGGGCTGTGTTGATGTAATACAACCATAAAAGAGCACAATTTGTTTAGCCTAGTAACAATGAAGACTGAGAGGTCACGACTGCTTTGGGCAGGATGAAGAAGGTGAGAAAGGGAGGGGTGGGAGGAGGGACAAATGAGAAAACCAAGGATTGAGTGGTCTCAGTTAAATGACACTGTTGGCACTAGAAAAAAACAAATAATAAGGAGCCATAAATAAGATCCTATATTAAGAGACCTGAAATTATATGAGGAGTGAAGTTCTGTAAAAAAGATTTCAGTGGAAATTATGGGGTTAAAACCTGAAACTAAATAGTTTATGAAGAGCATTATATGATGAGCTTCTTGGGGTAACAAGGGACAGAGCTCTGTAACCCAGAACTGAAAGTTTTCCTATATTTCTATAGGCAGAATTTGGCCTATCTGGTCTATAATGCTTCCACTTAAAAATATAAATGAGCCCTTTTTGCTGAGTATGACTGAGGATGTCCAAACTGCATTTCCAAAATAAGATAATGGATTTGCGTACTTTAAAGTGTGCCATCTTCCTTTAGTATGGGCATGATGTAGGGTATTTGATGAACTGAAATAATTTGAGCCCAGCTTGCCTTCCTTGGGGGACAGGTGGGTTATCTTGTGTATCCCCCTTTGGCAGCATTGTCAAACTCTGGATGGGGCCAAGAAGCCATGTCTCCCTGTTGTGGGGTGGAATGACCCCCTAATTTCTGCTGCTTGCCCCGTGATGGCGAGGTTCTTATGCATGGCGCTGCTGGGGCACTGTGTCCACATACATGCCCTGCTAGGGGTCTGGGGATAAATTACAGGCAGTTGCAACTTTAAATTTCCTTGCTCTCCTGGGGCTGAAATATAATCCTTACCCTCGCTCTAACACATCCTTTGTGGTTTAATTTAAATGGTGATTTTTACAGTGACATGTGATGTTCATCTGCTAACCTTTTACCCAATATGTTCAATTTAAAGGAGCGTTAAATCTCTGAATGTGCCTCTATAGATAAAGAAGTGTGCTATAAGGTAGTTTACCTACTTAGGTTGGTATGTAAGAGCCTGTAAACAAATTCATAAATTTGTCATGATGATTACAGTGTTGGCAAACACAATGGTTGATCATGTTATAAATGTTTATCAACACCCGAGCTCACCCACCTGCTAAGAGGTGCTACGCTTTAATGAAATTGTTTGAATATCAAGGCTGGTTGCTAAGATACAATGTTCTTGTTACCAGGGATGTGATGCTTACAGATTTCTGTTATCAAATAATGATTAGAGATGTGCTAACCTCAAGGTGCTCGGTGCAGTGAAAGGCTTACTGAGCCACAAATTAGTAAACTGTCTGTCTGAGCAGACACTTACAGAAGGAACACATGTGCATCAAACTTACCGAGCTGACATTTTTAAAGAAGACAAGATCTGGCAGTGTAAATGTTCCTATATATGATGAAAGACTGTCATAGGAAATGTTTACATGAGCTGTTGCCTAGCACAATGTCTTCATGCCATTTTTCCCCCAACTTAGACTAGTGTTGAAATCTCCAAGTCAAATAACTGCTTTCTCTTTGCTTGCTAAAATGTCTCCCAGGACTCACCTCTTGAAGTTACACTGTGGCTTGCAAATGCTAATTTACTTTCTATAGGCCATGCAAAGAACGAAACAAAGATGTGCAACAAAATGGCCTGCATGTGGGTCTGGTGAACAAAAGATTGCATTTCTGGATACTGCAATGGTTGGGGGGTCAAAAGTTTTATAGATGTTAAAAATGCGACTACAAACATCAAATATTGATAATGTTTTCTTTTTTAATGTAGGTGCTCTGATTTGTTAACATATTTTGTAATAAAGTTCAAATATTGTACTCCATCTTATTCTTTATTAACGAGAATTTCAGTTTAATCATCAAATAAAATAATGAATAACACAATATAGGTGATCAAAAGGAATTTTCTCACAGTGCCGAAGTGCTAAGTAATCTTTAAGTGTAATTGTTGATCTCATTATTGAATTAATGTTCAAACCATATTTACAGTACCTACAGCATCATGAATTTGAGTTTAAAGCCAGTTCAGCTGAAATAATCTAAATTGTAAGCAGAGTTGTAAAAATGGTAAGTCTGTGGGAGTCCATATTTTTACATCACATATAATTATTTGTTTCAATGTAAAGGGATGTTATTTTCCTGGTGTTGTAAGTGTCTTTTTGCAGCTAGTTCACAAGATACTGCTATTACTATAACTACAGGTCTGTCAGCAATTAAATTCAACTCATTCCAGTTCTGCTAGGTAGGTAGACAACTTCAAAATTACAGAACTGAAAAAAAAAATTAGCAATTATTGACTATGGTTATAATTTATGCTATTAAGCTTACCCCTTGGATGTAAAATTCATATTTTATAAAATGATACAAGACTGCATCCTACAACAGGCTCTTAACATAACCCAGGCTCTACCTACGCTGTGTGGGATGTTCAGACAAATAGTCGCCTTCAGCAGATGCCTTTGTCATAATGAGTGTGATAGTTTAATATTTATGGAAGAACTGCTGATTTTCAATGCCTGCTTTTAAACCCCAAGAATAATTTTGCCAGCTCTGAGGACTGCATGTAGATGAAATGCTGTGCAGAGTCAATAGCGTATACAGGTCTTTGTGCTGCTTCCAAATGATAGGAATATGGCTATTGCAGGAGAAAACCTATGTTTAGGTTATCTCTCCTTCTGCCTGCCCTATTTTATGTAGGGAACAGCAGAAGAGCTGGTAATAGAGGCTGATCATCCTCAGCTAGGTAGAGTTGATGAAGTAACACAGAATTACCAATTTCTATTTCTTTAGTTGAGGTAGGAGAACCTGAAATTCGGCCTGTATGGGAATGGATTTGCACCATGGCTTGAGTTCACCTCCTGGGACAGCTGATCTTTTTGCCTGATCTCCCACCTGTTCCTCTGCCTCACCAAACTGGTTTTCACTGAGCTTTGGACCTGTATTGAATTTTATGAGCATGCTATAATATTTATGACACTTTCCCTTCTGCTATAGCTTATGTTAGCTAAAATTAGGAAATATTCTCTAAGTAATAAAACTTCCCTTTTTTTTTCCACTACTAGTATCAGCAAACTAGGACTGTAGCTGTGGCCACCACTGAAATAGAGGTGCATTGAAATACCTTAAAATAGCATCAAAACACAGGTGCTCACCTGGCCATGTATGATCATATAGACACTTTGTCTACTGCAACTGTCTGTGAGGTGTGAGGAAAGCTGGGATTTTGGTGTGTTAGGTTTGTTGTAACGAGTGATTTGCATCACATTAGATGATGTTGGGATATACTGTGTCAGGTGTCATGACCTGATATAACCCAGCTTAATGAAACACACATGTTTAGATTGTATTACATGTGAAGAAAAATTCCCTGAGAAGCTGTCAGGAGCAGGTGACTTCTGCAAATGGAAAATATTTGCACAGTGATATTTTATATGGGTCAAAATTGAAAGGTGTGCAAACCTTTAGCATGGGTTTAGGAGTGTTAGCCCTAATGACTGCTGGAACTGAAACTTTTAAATGCCATTTTTCCTTATAGAAACATGATTTACCATCTGATGTCGAGTTGGAAATTTTGCAAAATCTTGATTTTGTTATAGTCAGCTCTGAGCTGATGGAGTTGCAAACAGTGTAAGAGGGCTACAAGTAAGGTCCAAATCAACTGGCTGACAGCTAGCAGTAAAGCAGGATGAAAGGAATTCATATAAGCAAGTCTAGATTATTATTTTCCTTTTAAAATCTTTCATGCTTGATCAGCTCCCCTTTTGGAAGTCAACTTCATAGGAATGTGGGCCGAAGTGCAAGGTTTACATTTCACTTTGAAATAACTATGTTGAGGTACGCAGCTCTAAATTTGGAGTCTCATATGGATTTTTTCTTATTTTTTAAATTTGGTGTCAGAAATAGGAGGCTAAATTTAGTCTGTGAAGTTCATTTAAGAGTCTAAATGTAAGTGTTCTCTTTTTCAAAAGTGCTGAGCACCACAGCTCCCACAGACTCCATTGAGACTTTGCTTCTGTGTAGGATGCTGCTGCCGAATACACTTCATCCTGGGGGAGACTTTTGCATGTGTGTATTGTATGTTTGCACATTGCTTTGAGCATAAAAAGCTTTCAGTGCCTGGGATTCAAAAATCAAAAAATGCCTGTGGCCTTAATTGTATACATATGTAGTGGCCTTTTCATGTGTATGTGTTATGATTTGGTTTGATCACATACTTTGTGGTACTCGATAGGGTAAATGTTTGGAAAGATGATGTGAGGGGGGCAGGCATTTCAGCAAGACAGATGTTTCTGTGAAAAAGAGGGAGAAACAGAAAGCTCACGGTTTGAGAAGGCAAGCATCAATGCTCTAAACTCTTTCATGTGGGCTTTTCTATGGAAAAACTGTGTTCTGAGTTTAAAACCTAAGCACATCACATTTCCCTCATGGGAAGGTTTTTACCTGGAGCTGTTTGATATATTCTGAGGAGGCCCTGGCTCTGGGGTCTGGAGGAGCTTTATCCAGAAGCTTTTCCATCCTTTCTGGTACTAAGCATTTCACCTGCTCTTGCTTGGGCTTTCCTTTCTCACCTCTTTCCTGTTTAAGCCCTGTTTCTGTCTACCCAGATTTCCCCCAGCCCCTTTATTTAATTGGCTGAAGAGCATTGACAGCTTGAATTTGGGTTTCCACTGGGTGCCCAGCCCTGTCTTGGAGATGGGGGCAGCGTCTTCTGATGGAAACTTCTTTTAGTCCAGCAGCCCTAAGCTCAACACAGAATTTTTTAGAAGATTAAAAAGAAGCGGGGGAGGGGAAATCAAACTTTTTCTGATATACATCTCTACCTGGCCAAAGTCAAATGGGTAATATTGAACAAGAGCTACCCCTGCTTCCCATCAATCTCAAATTTCCACTCTGAACGGTGTCAGGATCTTTGGCAAGAATAAGTGTAGCTGTTATCTTGGGCAAGGCAATGCATTTCCTCTCACAGAAATGCCTCAACTTTTTTTTGAGCTGAAGTGTCTCCAAAGCATCTGTCTCTAAAACATATACCTAGCATAGAAATGCCAGCTCAAACAATTAAATTTGGCTAGGCAAAAAGTGACTGAAATCAATGTCTATTAATAAGAGAAGGTTTTGGGCAAATAATTATATTCATTGCTGCCAGTGCCAACAATGCTGATACTTATTTTTGTGTTCTTCTGCAGCAAGAATATTATGTACAAAAAGCTGCCTTTAAACAGGATCATCCTTGTTGAAATATAGTGTTAAGGGTTAGTCTTTCCAAGCATAAGGCAGGGCTACATCTCAGGGAAGTGGGTAGTAGCTGATAACACTGACAGTCAAGAGCAGACCACTGTCTCTACCCCAAGCATGTTTGCCAGCAGGTTGCAGAGGCAGCAGTTACCTCTTTAGAAGGCTTTAACTTCTTCCCTGCCCAGGGAAGCAGAAGGGATGGGAGCAGATGTCAGGAGCCTCGAATTTGGATCTGATAAGGACTTGGATCAAAATATCAAACAAAAATATTTTAGGAAAAGTTTCTGGGAGGAAGTGAGCTATATGGGGAGCATGGCTTGCCAGGCTTTTTAAAAATAAAACGTTCTCACTCTGTTTAGCTCTCCCACAGTTTGAAACACTTGCGGTGATCGAGCCTAGCAGCCCTTGTCAGTCTACAGTGCATTATCCCCCTTTGGCTGGCTGGGAACATCTCTCCTGTAAGGGCAAAATAAAGCTGCTCATTTTGCACACATGCTTTTAAAACTATAGGCAAGGAATACCTAAATATAAAACAAGGGCACCTTGGGCTGAATGCTTACTGACTCGGGCTGTTATCACCCTTTGCCTTTGCAGTCACACATGTGCTTCTCCTGCCTTGTCTTACGCACACCTGTGGCTTGCTGACAATGTGCTGTTGTGTATGTGAGCTGCTCAGATTCATAATGGTGTTAAATCTTGCTTGCTGCTGGAGCTCAGGAGCATTTTCCTCTGATTAAATATCTTCAGGGGCAGAAGGGAATCTGCATAGCATGGATGGAGGCAAGAGATGCCTTCTGGTGTCTTTACAGACCAGTGCATTACCCTTAGTCCTCTGTTCACATAGGTGATAAAAGTTTTTTTGAGGGGTCATAGGATCTCTCAATATCTTCTGTATATTTTACTTGGAGAACTGCATCAGCAAATAACCTTGTACTGTCTTATGGTTGTGTGACTGGAAAGAAGATTTGTATGTCTTTAAAATTACTATTTATATGGTAGCTAATAATATATAATGTAGAATAGTGTTCTGCACCATTCTTTTTGTTGTCACTTCCAATAAAAATAATTAACTAAAAATAAACTTGATAGTAACTGCCTCTAAACTGAGGAATGAGTAGGGGGTTCTGGTATTTTTCTGACTTGAGATTGCCTGGGTTTATAGTATGCTCTCCGCTGCATAGATTAGGAAAAATAAGATTAGCAGACCTTCATCAAAATAATATGAGCTATGTTAATCCATGAGGATCTTTATAGTAATTAATAACAAAAGCAAATGATAATTTATTGTGAAAGGTGCCATAGACGTTTTTGTCAATTAACAGCTGGAAACAGTAAAATCATTCCTATAATAAGTAGAAATATGTCAGTTTGCAGGAGCAGGCAAACTTTTCTGTTTCACGGTAGGCTTTTCTGTAATGAATTGTAGTGTAGCTGGTTCTCACCATAAAGAGGTAACCATTCACTTGATGGGCTGGGTGGCTTTATCAGGGGTGAAGTGTGCACTATTCTGGGTATAAATGTTAGGTTCAGGCTGTGAAAACATTGTAGAAAGCCTGATTTATCAAAGTAAAATGTGAAATCTACTTAGGTGATGCCCTTTCAACCCATTTCTATACCAATCTTTGAATACTGCATCCCAAACTAAGGTGTAACATGGTTTATTGAGGTAGGCGATTTCACTCTATAAAACCAGAACACCCAAACATAGCATAATCTCAGCCAACAATCCCCATAAAATATTTGTAGGGGTATAGTTTATAGAGAACAACTGAGTTGGAATGAGCATATTGCAGAGCATTGTTTTGTATGCTAATTATCTACATCAATGGATGTGTAGAGTGGCTCAGAGTGCTGTACCTGCTGTGCCGAACAACTTGCTTGTAGTCATGGAGTATATGCTTCCTGTGGGCACCTGCCTATTCTGTGCGTTGCACCACATTGAGTTGTCATGTTGTGTCACATCACAGATGAGATGTAACCCAGCATAACCTGACACAATGTAATGCCAGCACTGCAGTGGATCAAAACTAAAGATAACCTAGCAGTTGTGTTTTTCAATGGCAGTAAAACATAGGCAGGCTATCCATGAACCTACAGGTACTCCAATTTTCTTTTTAGTCTGCCTATTTGCAGATAGTTTGGTGTATCTCTCTGGGATATGAATACAAGAATTTCTCTCCTTGTGTTTATTTATGATACATGTCGTTTGGGAAACAATAATCTTCCTACTTTTTAATCTAAATTGAGCCATGGTGAGTACAGCAATAAAACACGTCAGAACAAACAAAGGAAATTCTCCCTGTATTAATAATAAGCTCTTTAAGATTTATCAGTCTCTCCCTCTTTCTTCCCTTTGTGTGATGTAGTCTAAAGCAACTGCAGCATTTATAGATGTCTGATAAAACTTTAATGGAAGAACCCATTACCTTTGAATGCGGAGTAAAGAGGCTATATCAAAAAAAGGAGTGTTGAGCTTAAGCTAAATATAACTTGAATATAATGAACTGAAAGTAAGATAATGTGAGCATTATAATACTAGCAGATTTACTTTATTTTGCTACAAGAACGGGGACAGTGACTGTTGTAGCAGGTGAGGTGTCACAAAACAAGAGCAAGAGAGGTTTCAACTACTGAGCAGGGAAGTCCAGCAGCATTTCCACAGCTGGTGGTGGCTGCAGTGGACCTATTGTAGAGGATACCTCCATGAAACTATGAAGAGGACTTGCTTCACTGGTTTTGGGTGACACTAAAATCTAAGAAACACTTGTGTTTTTGCCAGATGGGGTTTGTGCTAAATTAAAATTTGCCTTGAACCAAGACCTCAGCACTAGGTTTAACAGCAAAATACGGAATAGTTTGGGGAAAGTGCTGTCACCTTGCACTTCATGGGGGCTTCTCAGGAGCTACTGGCTGTCTAGCATCTGGCTTGGAATTCTGGTTGGTCTGCTCACCTGGTATTTAGTGCCGGCGTAGCTATTGTGCTAGGGAGGACTTCAGATTAATTTTTTTTTTTAAACGTTGGAATTTGTTTTTATTTCTCAAATTTTATTTTATATACTTAGCGATATTTCTGGCAACTTTTTTTTCCCCTGATGTTTAAGTCTTTAGCAGAATTTTTTAACACTTCTGACACATTACAAAATTAAAATGACTTCTTTTAAATATACACACGTGTATACAAATACACACACGACATAAAATGGGACATTTTCAGTGCCATTTAGAGAGGAATTGTTTTTTTCCATGGAAGGAGAAGTTGCAGTTCAAAATAGTTCTTAGCTGAGTATGTTATTGCTGATTACTGTTAAGCAAGCAGAAAAGACTGTTTATGGCACTCAAAACTTATGCTGTCCCATTGCTAGTACAGTTTGTAAGCTAAGCATTTAAAAAATATATATATCTTTTTATGTCAGCTTCCCATCCTCCCCTCCCGCCTTTGAAATGTGCTATTTGCTAGGAGTGCTGTATGAGCAAAAAATCCAGATATTCTTCTGACAAGTTAGAGTTCTAAAGTCTTGGTGAAAAAAGTCAAATGAGGGTCTCATCTGAACCTGTATCTGTTAGAAGGAAGGGTTTATCATTGAGCTAATATTCAATGTTCTAACTAAAATTGTGTGATGCAGCAGGGTTCAGACAGGAGATGATGACCCCTATTATGGCACATCTAGTTTAGAATCAGATGGAATATAGTAAAATGTATATAAAAATATTACAAAAACTTACGTAGCTAGCAGAATTTCTAGCCTCAATTTCTTCACCGAAAGATGAAGCCAGTAAATATAGCAACATCCTCTCTTTCCTTGAGCTGAATTTAAACTGTGAGATTCATTTCCACAATTCAGGGTCCAATAAACAATCTGATTGCACCTCCACTTCTGTAAGTTGTAGCCATGGCCTTAAATTAAATTACAGACCTTACATTGGACTGACATAAATCTGATTTTGGCCTGAACTTTAAGTGTTCGAAATTTCAAATCTCTACTCCCAGATCCCTAATGGGAAGTAACCAGCAGTACAAACACACATCCCTGCAGATGTAACCAAAGTAACTCAAAGTACTCTTTTTTTCTAGGAAAATATCATGTGCAAATACACTTTACTGACACTGGCTATTCCAGTGGAATTGCTGAAGAAGAGGGAAAAGCTCTTCTAGTCTAATTCTCAAAAAAGAATTCTAGTAACTTTTTCCCCTTCCCTTTTATGAATCTCAGTTTTTTACTATAACATGCAACATGCCACTTACACATAGATTAAAAAAATGAGATAAAGAAATTGCCCAACCTGCCTGAATGTGACTTAGTCACTAACCTGGTGCATCTGCCATGTTCTGGACACCCCTAAATTGGTCAAGGCTTCTTTCCCCTGTCTGTTTCCAAAAAGCTGGCTTAGCAGCTCACTACTACAAGTAGTCACAATTTATTTGACTGCCAAACTTCCATATTGTCCCATTAATTTTTCCACAGTAGTTTAGAATTTGAACACATTGGGGCAATTATGATATTATATAGTAATGCATGTGATTATACTGATGTATACTAGGAAAGATAGCTAAAAATCTATAATGTTTGCATCCTTCTGAGGAAAAGCAGCAATAAGGCTTACCCTGGTCATAATGTGTAAAGGTAAATCCTGAATAGTAGCCATAAGGTGTTGTAAAGTGAAGGAAACTGTCTTCTCTAATGAATTGAAGTCCTTGTTTTCTGACCTTATGGAGGAGATGGACTTTTATTTTTCTGGTTTGTGTTCCGTGTAGTGATTGTTTGTTTGGTGTGCTGTGTTTGGGTGGGTTCTTTTTCTTCCTGTGGTAGGAAACCTCTGCCTTTTTTGGGGAGGGGTGTTGGGTGGGGAGAAGATGGAAGATGTGAATGAGAAACCAATTGTAATTAATGCTACTCCAGGCAATTTTATTTATTTATTTTTTTTAAATTCACAAGTACATATTGCATAATGCTAACTGCTTTATAGTGGGATTTAGGTGAACAGACTTTATGCTGGAGTGCAGAGTAAGATGTAATTTTACACCTGATATTTAAGATAATCTGTCTGTGTCATGCATGTCATCTTTCTCTGACATATTTTTCTACTTAGGAAGGCTTTGTCTCTTTCCTAGACTGGAAACCATTCCTGGGCCATTAGAGTGCTGTGAATGATGCTTTGTCTAATACACTTATTTAAAATGTACAGCTATTGTGCTAGGAAAAAAATGGTGGATGAGTAACACTGCAGGTTCTGACTGGTACTCTTATGGTCTCGTTATAAATTGCATTGGTAAAGACACACCAATAATGATCCTATTGAATACATTCTATGAATGTAAGCTGCATCTAAGTAGGGGTGCTTGTAATACTTCTGAAGTTAAGGTGATGATGATGATCATCATTCTATATGTAGTTTTTAATGCTGGCCTCTGCAAGAGAGTAGGATTCCATCTGTAAAAAATATCAATTGACTATTGGAGCAGTGCATGAAATGTATTAATTGTGAAGGTATTAAATGTGAAATGGGTATCTGGTCAGCAGAAGATGCTGCAGCTAGCAGTGCTTGGGTCATCATCTTTAGTAAGGAGATTTATTTTTCCCTCTGTTGTTAAGTAACATATAATATAATGGTCAGGGTTGATTGAATTCCTGAGTCTGCCTGATGAATCAGGAAGTTTATGTCCCTCTTTGTAAAATAGATGAGGCTGACACACCTTGGTAGTTGTTTCTGTTACTTTTTTTTTTTTTTTTCTGTATATATCTTCTCCTTGGCTATTTGACTGCAAGTTGGTAGAATGACTCTGCAATTATAGAACCTGTGATTTCAGAGTTAAACATACAGATCACAGGCCAGTGAATCACAGGTTTTCTGCCTGTGCTCATGCAGTGTGCATGTATCTTTCCTTAGGTACTTGCAAAATCAGAAGTCATGAGGTTTCAAATGAAAAGTTAAGAAAAAACATTTCTGTTCCCTCTTTCTACATGTCCTGAACTTTGCCATTCAACTTCCCTTGAAAAAAACCTCATGGTCTTGTCTTTAGATCTGGCTTCTTTGTAATGACTTTGGTCTTGCAAAAGGGCAGCCTGTGTGACTTGCAAAATATCCATAGGGGTTTGTAAGAGAAAGTATGTGGAGGTCTCCATGCTGTTTTGGGAAAATTGTAGGAAATATGTTCACTTACTAAGGTATTTCTTGCAGGTGGGATGTTCAGATTTCTTTGGTAGCTGCTTCATGTGGACTTCCAGCAAGGATGAATCTTAGGTCTTTTAAGATAATTGGTTGTCTAAAAATATAGGTACAGGGCAGTTGGGATTTGAGGTTTTGTAGATTGACCCTAAAAAAAGACTTGAGGGTAAGTGTCTATCTGGGCTTTAGATCTAGAAGTCTAAAACTCACACCCTTAAGTTCTGCTTCCACTTAACTTTTGAATAGACTGAAGTTCCTTAGATACAAAGTATAAGCTGATAAACTTTCAGTGCTTCTGGGAACTCCAGAATTGCTCAAGTCCAGCAGGCAACACAGAACAGGGCTTCTTCTGCCTCCCTCACTTATTGTCCTGGCTGGCTGGCACAACAGGCAGGCTTCTCGGAAACCACGAGTGGAGTGAAGGAAAGCAGATGGGGGCATGGAGGTCCAAACACTTCCTTCAAAAGCTCTTCTCCCTGGCTAGTTTTCCTACTCAATGGATGTAGGAGTGCCCATAAACACGTATATCTGGAAAATCTCATGGAAGCACAGCTTCCATGAAGGATAACTTAGTTTCTGCTCCAAGTGATGTTTTATTTAAATATTTGTAGGAACCAACATAGGGTCACCCATGTGTTTTGAGCAGACAGCTGCACTCTAGGCACTAATTCTGGTCTTCCCACATGGTTGCTCAGAAGCAGCTGCTATTACCTTTGATATTACCTGTCTGATGTATTTACAGAGAGAATTTGTGAAAAGATAAAAGTGAAACCTGTTTGATGTCAGCTTTCATAATTGCTGTTCTTGATATCATCTGAATTGGAGACCCAGATTTTTCCACACATTTCCTCTTACTTATAGTAGGATGCTGACACTTAGGTGGAGATGGAGATATAGGGAAAAGAAATAGGTTATATTGACAAGTATTAATAAATTTGGCTTTTCAGCTTTTGTTGGTGCTTTTTTTCCCAACTGTTACTTTAAGATGAAGTGAGAAGACCTCAGATGATGAGAAAAGCAAGGAATGGAGATTTTTTAAAATTATAATTATTTTATTCAAACTGCTGCATTGCAAGAAATGTGGGGCAATAAAATTCATGGCAGATTTCTTTGATTCCCGCAGAAGTATGAGCAAACCTGTATGTGAAATTTGATCTGTAGCACAGCACAAGTGTCTCTTGCAAAACCAATCCCACAACAACGTCAGTAAGTGTTTAGGTGTTGCTAATTCTTAGTGAGAGATGAAGGAATGAAGAGCTCTTTGAAAGAGACCAACAAGGATGAAGTTATAGGGAACTTTCTACTATCGTAGTCTGCTCTGGGAATACAAAAAGAGAAAAGTCTGCCCTATAATGTTCATGTCAGTTTCTTGATTCACAAGGAAACTTGCTTGATTTAGGAGAGCTGGGGGGTGGGGGGGGGGGTGAGGGGGGAGGAGAAGGAAGAGAAGAAATGAAAATTAGGAAGTTCTGTAGTACAATACCAGCAAAAAAAGCGTATTAACGATAATTGAAATTCACCTCCGTGAGGGCAATGAATCATCAGAAACAGCCTATGGAAAACAAGGTTGTGCAACCTTGACCAGAGTGTGAAACAGACGAGTGGAATTTTTAGAAAAGCAGCAGTTTGGACTCATTGCTGTGGTTCGTGATTGCACACACCTGTTCGGCTCAGAGGTTTTGCAACCAAAGTAAAAAAAAGGAAGCTGAACTTGCTGCTTCTCCTGAGCAGCACAAAAAAGCAGAAAACCACAGCTGTTCTAGCTGTTAACAGATATCAGCAGAGTACCCCCTGTTACATAATTGAGGATAATGTTTTTGAAGCATATGGGCTGAAGGTATTGTAAACTCATTAAAGCTTTAGGTGGGAAACATTCTAGCACATTTCTGGGTTTGGTACCTTTAACAAATGTTCACAATTAGAGCTCCTACAAACAGTTTATTCAATAATAAATGAGGAAACCTGTGATGAACAAGTAGAAAATCAGGAATTTATGCACAGTGACACAGGATTTGCAAGCTGAATTGTGAAAGATTGCTGCCCATTGATTTGATAACTAGTCACTTTGGGCAGCTTGAGATTCAGAATGCACTTACATTGGTTTGTATATAATCTGAGAGAAATACAGTTTTCAGAAAGCTTTGAATTGTGTTTTCTGGAGTTCCTATCCACTGTTAGCAAACTTTCAGCCTCAGAGAAGCCATAGAAAATTAGATGGTTACAAATAGGATATTGAGAGCCTCTAGTTTTGCTAATCTGGTTGTTAAATTGAAGGAGGACAGAAGTTCTTTTTGCTGTAATTGCGCTTGCACAAATAGTGCTGAGATGAATTTGGCCCATTTCTCAAAGCCTCTGTGTCAAGAAAAGATAAGTAATATTACAACATTTAGAAGCTTAACACAGGGGCTTTACTGAGCATAGGTGGTTAAGATCTGAAAACAGCTAATGGTTTTGGGGATGCTGGATCTAGTAATGTGGTTTCTGATGTTATACAGCCATCTTATTGATTCAGGAGACTCAACTGATAATGGACTGTGGACCCTTGACTACAGGTCAGCAGCTCAAAACCAAGGCAGATCAATGAATAAATCTACGTAATGTGTAGAAATCTACAGACTGAGAAATACTTGATCCATGAATTTTCAACTGAATTTAGAAGTGCAGCTGCCAGTTAATGTCAAAGAATGACGCTATCTTAGTTTTACAGAAGCAATGAAGTTTGTCAGGTGGTAGCAGCTTCTGGTACCATTTTTACTATCCTGATGCACAATTGTGATTAATTTGGTGTTTAAAGTGAAGTAGAAAACACATGATAGTATCATAGAATTATTAGGTTTAGAAGGAGCTAAAGATGAAGGCAATGTGTTTTGTCCTGCTTTCTGTCCTCCAGATCACAGATCTCTTCCTAGGGTGGTCTTACAGGGGCTTTGTACAAGAGAAGAAATGTGCATAAGCTAACAGAGCACCCTGCAACCAATTAGTGCAAATCCAAGTCTATTTTACCCTGTGTGCCTGTGCCCTGCTCTCTTCCCTGTGACACTATTCAGTGTACATAGTGCAGTGATTTGAATTCATTGTAATTGTTTACTTTCAAAGGCATAGGAAATATACTTTGTTTAATCTGTGTTTCATTTGGTTGGCATCAAAGGGATTAGAGGGCTATTAGTTGGCACAATACATGTTCTATGAAAAACATTTTCTTGATGATTTATTATTAAGGACCAAGTTTTTCTTTTATGACTAAGACTTGGCTTGTTGCTGGCTGGCTGGTGCATTCCCACAACATGACATGTGGGCTATCCTAAAAAATGATTAGCTGGGCCTCTTAAGCAGAACATGAGCTTGTTAATGAACATCATGATGATTTTGTAACACAGCTATACAATTATATCTCCAAAAAGCTTAGTTTAAGCATCAGTCTTAAAAAAAAAGGTAAAAAAAGTAAATGTCTAGGATCTGAGATTCTCTTAAAACTGGTCCGAATTATGCTGAGGCCAGAATTTCATCCTCATTATTCTGGGGAAACTTAGAGCAGGACCTGACCCTCAGGTTCTGCCTACTTTCTTTCACAGGTGACTAGACAGAGAGGAATGTTGTCTGTTATGTATGGACTATGAAGAATCTTCGCTATATTTATCTAGTAGCACGAGGAAACTGGAGACCTACTTCCCATCTGTCTGTTTTTTTGCCAAATCGTTAACATGATTAAAAATATTTTCTTTTTTAATGCAGTCAGATGCTCTTTAGAAATAGGAATGTGTTTGAAGGTTCTCCATATTGGATAACTTCTCTGAAGTAGAAGCTGTCTCTTTTTCTCCTTTCTTTGCTTACAATTCAGATTTAAAAATTGTGTATTGCATATTGTTACTGCTAAAACTATTTGGAAAGTGTTGAGTTCTGGAGAAAGAAAAGGGAAGTTATTGGCTTGCTTAGGGACTTACGAATTATTCAGCTTGCTTACTTTAAGGAAATACCTAGTTCACTTTGAATGCAACAAATATTTGAAATGGATTCAAGCTATTCATCAGAGAGCTTTTTCTCTGCATGAATTTCAGATCTATAAATTTGCAAATAGAGGTTAACCTGTTCCTTTTGTTTTAAGACCAATCCAAACCATTTCTTTGTAAAGCCAGTAAAAAACCTAATGCTAATAATATTTTGATCGCTTTAGTAAATCTCTGGTATTCATAACAATTGAATATATGAAGTTCATATGTGGCATTAATTATACTTCAACGTTATGGATCAAGAACAGCTGAAAGGAAGGATTTACTGGGGTGCTAGATAATCTACAGAATATTTGTGAAAACTTGGCCATGTGTGTGGATTTCTCCACGTCATCTGAACCCTTGTCTGACTCATGTGCAATTGCGCAAACTAATTGCTAGGAGAAACTCTTTCTAAAAAGTTGATCTGGTAGCTAGTGATGTCCTTGAGACCTGTGTTCCAATGTTTGTTTTGCTGACAAAATCCTAGCTGGTGTAGGGGCTGTTTCTGTTTTAGTTCAGCTTGCTTTGGTTGTTCAGAGGGTGTGGGGGAAGAGTGGTAAGATTTTTTGGGTTTTTTACAACTTAATGTGCACTATTTTAACCAAGGTGTCACACACTATAGCCACGTTAAGACAGATAATGTTATGATACAAATTTATTTTGGAAGTTGGTATAAAAATTAATGTCAGCAGTGTCTGTGGACAATTAATAGTGGGTCTCCAGCTAACCAGGTTATTTCGGACTAGTTAAGTGTGTTTCTGAAACCAGTATTTGTTTTCATTTATGTATTTCATACTAAGATGCTCTGTGATGTTTTCATGAGGTCAGAGAGCTTTGGAAAGGGTAGTTAATTGCTCTGTTTTGCAAAGACCATGTCTCTTCACTAAATGAAATTAGAAAATGCTTAATCCATAATTTTTACTATATGGGGACATTAAGGAAAAGAATAGCTGTGGCTGGTAATGGTAATGGAGAAAGTTGAGTTACTGAAAAGCTTTGAGCTCTATGTAAATATGTATACCAACTTGCATAGCATTATTTTAGTGAAATAGTCCTCCATGCATTAAACGTGCTTTACTAGAAAGGAGGAAAGCACAGGATGCAATCGCTGGGCATTTAAATTTTCCTGAGTTTTCCAAGGAATTTCTCATCTTATGTGGATTTTTTCTTTAATAACCTCCAAATACCTGTAAGGTTGAAAAGTGGTAAAACTCCCTGTAGGATTAGAAATCCATTCCAGTCTCACCTTTGCAAGTGAGAGGTCAGTGCAAAAACATTGACTTTTAATGCATGCTGTAACTGAGACTTTTGCCTCATTGTTACTCTTTCTTGCTCTTGAACTAACACATCCACTTATGTCTCACAGATTTCCGTGGTTAAGGTGGAAAATGTTCATGGATGCTTTTATGACAAGGCTGCTTGTATTGGGGTAGGTCTTTAAGATGGGTGTTTTCAAAAAGTTATTTGTAGCTCTGAGCACCTGAGTGAGGTATATTCACAGCCACTTCTGGCTTTGCAATATTGTATTTGCTTGTTTCCAGCAGAAACTAAGAACTTAAGGAATTATTAATTTTTGAAAATTAGATTACAAATATCTAGGGTCAGATGTACAGAGTAAAAACACACCCTAGCTCTTAATTTTTGGGTACATGTTTCTCAGGCTGTCAAAAAGAGCAACTGTGTTCCTTTTTTGAAGGATATTTCAAACCTCTCAAAATACTTGATTGGAAGATACTGCTTAATTATGAAATGCTGGCAATTCCTGAAAATTCAGGGCTGTGGGAGAGTTGTTGCCCATTATCTGGCTAATCTGGGCTTGTTGTCACACTGTTCTTTTAATAGGTATATTTGTGAAACCAGAATAAGGCTTGCGTGATCGCTTGTGATGATACATGATACCCAGTTTCACAGCAAACTGTGACACTACAAGATTGCAAAAAAAACCCCTTTCTAAGTTATACTGAGATTCTCACGAATCATCCTTTTGTTTGTCCCAAAAATGTGGGTGCCATTGCCTCAGTGCAGAACACTGCTACGACTGTGTAGTCTCTGTGTCTCTATGAGAAGACAGAAACCATCTGGTCTGAAACACAGCCCCCTTTGAAAATACATATCCTATTATGTTAGCTCTGAAACAGTATGAGCAGTTATGCTTCTGAAGAGGAGATAGTATCTTAATATGTACAAAACTTTTTTAGATTTTATTTATAGCACGTTGAGGATTTTTGGGTTTCCTCTTCTTTTTTTTCCTCCACGCTCCCAGTCCTGAATCTTTGTAAAAGAAATTGATTTCGAAGAGACCATGGAGAGTGCTGTGCTTGCAGAACAACTCGCCTTGCAGGGGAGTGCAGTGGATCCTTGTGATGCTCTGGGGCCTGTGTTCTGGTGTACTAGGGGAGGACAGTAACCCAATCCCTCCCTGTCCTCCAGTTTGGACCCATTCTCTTTTTCATCTGTGCCAGCAGCTCAGGCAGAGGAGGGCAGCAGGCTCTGTGGCTTCTAGCCACCTGTACGCTCTTCCTCTTTCTCTCCTTCCTTCTCCTCCTGCTCCATAACTCATGAGGTTCTTGTTGCTCCATGTCCATTTGACTCTCTTATCTGAAAAGCCTCTGAGAGATCTGGCCCAGGCATCTTTGCATCTTCTGCAGCCCTGTGCTTTGAGGAAAGGTCAAAGAGTCAACTAATCTGATTTGGTTTCTGTTCAGTACTTGCAAGTTCTTTAGCAAGAAAAGGAGTGGGGGAGTGGGGACAGGTGAACTGGTGGGGGAGGGAAGATCCATGGACCTTCTGTGATGCTGCATGAAGCCTAGTTCACTCAGGCTGGGAAACGTTCACTTCTGTTTTACATCAGTGTGACTTAGATTCACTTTAATTCTGCACCCCTTTCCTTCTCCTGACTGGTATTCATAGGACCAGCAAGTAAAAAAGAGGGGGGAAAAACCTCTGAAAAAAACCAAAAATTAACACGTTATAGCTCTTCTTAACAAGAGAATGAACCAAAAGGCTGTGCAAAGGTTGTTAAATGCAAATTTAGTGATGGGTGTTTTATTTGGTTGTTTGGTGGTTTTTTGTTTGTTTTTTCTTGTTTTTTTTAATCTAAAGGTACAAGGTTTTGCTTAACTTTGGAAATAGGTCTGATGACAGCAGAATTTTGAATTTGGTTTTGGTAAATCAGTCACTGTACTCCTTGAGAAGCTGATGTTCTCAGCTGTTTAGAGCTTAAAAAAAACACAGTTCCTCCCCCCCCCCAACAAAACCCACCTCACCTCAACCAGACAAAAAAGAAAAAAGCATAACTTCCCCCTCCCAAAAATCAAGCAAGCACAGCAATTCACACCCCTCCTTTTGAGTCCTTCTTTTGGTTATGACAGGCAGCTTAAGAGCTCTCGCATTTCTTCTCTCTGAGGATGTGAAGTAACATACACTAGGTAACCATTATCTTTAAGTCAACACAAGAACATGCTAGGAATGTTGCTGATGCTCTAAGAATGCACCCAATTAATTTAAAAGTAGTTCTGTGGGTATTATTCACTAAACTAATCCTGAAACCGATTGCTGTTTTCTTTTTAAAGGATTTAAAAACAAAGCAGAGCTGCTCTGTTTAGGTGGGAGAGCTGCCTGATTTCCAGGGCAGGTAAGATAGATTAATAACAGACCACTCATAAGAAGGTTTCAGATCTTACTGTCAGAGGGTAATAATTAATGATCAAATGTTAATGGAGATGCTGGGCTGTTGATGCCATTAATTCAGTTCAGTGGAGCCAGTCCTGCCCAGGACCTGCCACAGCTGTCACTGCATTTGCTTAATTATTCCAGTGCCTTCAGGCTCTTTTTCCCTTTTTCCTGCTAACTGCAGGACAGTATGTTTTCACTGAAGCAGAATTATGAAGAACATTCTGATTCCTGGGTGCTGACTGTCCAGTTCCACACACAGACCTACAGGCAACAAAGAGGACCACAGAGTTAAACAAATAGCCTCTCTCCTTCCCTTCATAAAGTCTTGTTCAGAAAGAAGTGGGACAGTTAAAAACAGCCATGAAGGAACTCAGGATGGGCATCATCGCCATCAGATATCCCCTGTTGGGCTTGGGGGTCCCAAGTGCTGGTCCACATTAATAAGTAGTTTATATATTTCTACATACTAGTAGGTAGTTCCTACCAGTTTAAATGTTCCTACTTCCAGGTAGATAATTTTGGTATTCCTGAGGACTGCCATAATAAAGCACACACCAGTTCATCTTGGCTGGAGTTGAATGTTAAACAGGACAAGACTAAAAATCAGTAAAATCCTAAAATTTGGAGATTAGTAATCCTCAGTGCAACAGTCAAGGCCAGAGGATGTCAGACAGAATTAAAACTCGAGTGATTAAAAGGACATTACCATCAGACTTTAGGATGGAGAAACTGGAGTTTTCCATGCTTAACTCTGTACAGTCCTGCTGAAATTTGCGAAAAATTCTAATTCAGTCTTTCAAGCAATGTTCTAAAATGTCTTTTTAATGCCTTGGCTCTTTTTCTGATGACATGTTAATTATTTTAATTGACCAGCTTTTACCACCTCTCCTCTCCTCAAAGAAAAAGACTTTTTTTTTTTTTGTTTGTTTAATTTCTAGTTCTGAGGAGTGCTACATTTTAAAAACAGTCCAGTGTGTCTTGAGCTGCAGGGCTGGAATGCTTCTTGACTTGCTTCCAAACTGAAGTGCTTTAAAAAAAAATTTGAAGCACTACAACAATTTTAAATCACTCTATACACTGCACATGGTGATTTAAAATAATTGAAGCTCTTCAAATTTTTATATGCCCTTGAATTTGGAAGTGATCAAGGTTCTGAGCATGTGCAGTGTACAATGATTTAAAATTATTAGAGCTCTTCAAATTTATCATAAGTGTTTCAGCTTGAAAGTGATAGGGAATCTGGACTTCAGCAGTGAAAAGTGATTTAAAATTGTCAGAGCACTACAGATGTTTTATAGGTGCTTTAATTTGGAACTGATCTTGTTTCTGGACTGTAACAATGTATAGCGTATTACCTTTAAAATCATTGAAGGAGTTTTATATTTTTCCAAACTGGTTTTCTTAAAGTAAAACATCTTTAATAATTTTAAAATACATTATGTTTCAACTGGCACCCTTTTAATAGAATATATTGCATTTTGTAATTCTAGCAGAAACAATTGCAGTTTGGTTGCCATTTGCTTCTGTGACTTTTTTTTAAAGAATCAAAGATTCATGTACAGGGCTTTATGCCTTCACTTTTCCAACATATCTGCTGTGAACACCATCCAAACCTCATGCTGAAGATTGGCACAAAACTTGTACCTGCAGCCCGTAAGGAATGCGGGGTCTCTTGATATGTGTGCAAATGGGTATTTAGCCATGTAATTACCCAGTTTGGGGGTGCAAATGCCCATCTGCTGGTCCTGGTTTCACCAGAACAATTTTGGTGAAGCCAGAGCAATCTGGTGAAAACCCAGAACAAGTCTTGTGTGATTTGTTCTTAAATATTTTGGGTCACTTGATAAAATATTCTTACATAACAAAATCTGAAGTAAAATAAAAAATAGAACCTTTTCCTAAGAATTATTGCTAAATTAAATTGAGATCAAGGAGTGGACGCTACATTTATTACCTAGAAGCAACACAAGCTTATTCTTTAAAAGTAAAAGTACCTCCTAAAATATATTTAAAATTTTGTTTGAAGCTGTAAGATTTGATTAAATGTGTGGAAGAATATACTTAAACATCTTCTCATATTTGGTCCTGAAGTTTCTGTGTAATGCTTTCACATAACTTATAGCCATATTTACGTTGGAGCTGAGACTTTGGTGTTGGGATGAAGATAGGCTTTATGTTTACTTCCATCTTTCACCACTGAAGCCTACAGGATATCCTCTATGTCATTAAGAGGCAACCTCCTATGATATTCTCATAGACCTGGCTAAACTTTTCTTATGTGTAAATTAAGAAGGTAAAAGTAGTCTTAAAAAAGTATGGGCAACTGGATTTCAGGCTAACTTCATACTTCATTCCAGCTACCTTATTCCTTGTGGATAGCTATTGGCAGCATTTCTGAAGAAGTTTCTGTGGCGTGGGCCATGAATATGGAGGATATAGTTCAGATTTCGATGGACACATTGCTTGCTAGGTGCCATGAGTGTGGCTAGTTAGAATAGCAGTCTGAGCGTCTTGGGTGCTGGCTGCCTGTAGTCACCCTTTGCATAAGCTGGTTGCATTGCAGCAGGACCATAGCAGTTTCGGAATGTGGACATGTGGACTTGATCCAGTGTTTGTCTTGGTGCAAACAGCCCTGATGACCTTGAGCCCTGCAACGTTGCTGGGGATAGGTGTCTGAAGGGGTTCAGGGGTGGCCAGATCTTCTCATAGCTCTTGGCTCTGGTCTTGAGATGTATTGCACAGTGGGTTGCCATGCAGGAGACTTATTTATTGAAGATGCAAGAGATATTTCTAGAAACTAGGGCATGCTGGGTCTGAGCCAGGGACTGACACAGCCAATAAGCACTTTGACTTTATTGTGGTGAGTGCTTGCTGAGTGGTTCTAGTTCTCCTTTTCCTCCCCCAGAAATATTCCCTGACTTTTATTAAAGGCTTCAGTCACAGAAATAAAATCACAGTGTTTTTTTTCCACTGAGTTTCAATTTTTGACAAATATTTTACTTTTGTTTAAAGGGAAAAAAAAAAAAGTAGAGTAAATGAAAACTTGCTTACAGCAGAGAACAACCTCCATTTGAATTAGAAATTTGTAACACAGAGGAGTTGTTTGACCTGTGCTCTACTTCTCTGACTCTCCAAGTCACTTCTAGAGTAGAAATTTAACAGGATTAGGAATAAAAGATTCTAATAATAGCAAGTATTTTACATTTAGGATTATGATGGAAGATACCATCATTAACCTTAGCCCTAGGACTTGTTCTAACACCATTAACATCTTGACCTAAAGCTTAACACCATCCTAATTTTCCTTGGTGAAATACTTGGCTTTGTCTTAAATTTTCTTTTTATTATTAAAAAAGTAAGTCTAACAATTTGCTTAATGTTTTAAGGTCTTTCTCTTTTGATGTTTCTCATTTGGGATAAGAAGCTTGTGATGAGAAAGGGAGAAGAGTAGTCATCATTTTTGGGCTCAGGAAAGGGATATTTAAATGCAGGAGGATTAGCTAGGTGGTCTATTTCTGCTGCAGATCAATGGCGTTGAGAGTTTGAGTGCCCTGTGTACTTTGAAAATCTCTTGCTAGATGCATGAAGTCAGGAACATAAACCTATGCGTGGTCAGAAAAATAATTTGCTTTATATTAAAATGTTCAGTGTACTCAAAGTCTCCAAAAATTCTGATTTGGGTTTGACAAATGTTATGATTTGGAGTTAAGCCAGTGTTTTGGGTGGGATATTCTTCCATTCTAGTTTTAGCTTAATCTTGGGGAGTAAAAGCTGAACCCAGGCATGGAGACCCGGAGTCCATCTGCTCTGGTACTAGAGCCTCTTAATCTGCTTTTAAGGGGGAAGAAAGTTGGAGTGTGTGTGTGGGTATGCATGTCAAAGGAAACAGGGGAAGCCATACTATGATAATGCAGTGTGTCTGTCTGCTGTGTTCTACAGCAGCATCTCTCAGGTATAATTTCTGATAAAAATGAATTTTAATATCAGTAAGCTAATATTTCATTAGTAGGTAAGGAAATGATTTAAGAAAAGGGTGTGTAATTTCTGCTCTGTTGCTATTTCAGCATTTCAAAACAAGATTTTTAAAAAGAAATATTTACAATGTTCACTGATTAAGAAAATTTAACAGTCATTGTACTTTTCCATTACTGGGTTTGATGTAACAGATCCTTTAAGTCTTTTTCTGGCAGAAGTTGTTAGGGCTTCTTTAGTGGTGTAAAGTTCAAAGATTATTTCCTATTTGAAATGTGGTACAACGAAGCAGCATAGAATCCTCTCATCCTTACTTCTGGCAAGCAGTTGCTCAAAGATACTAATAAGTTAAACCCATCATACATGATAAACTCAGTTTTGTCTCATATTGTTTCTGTCATGGGCCATATTCACAACTCCTTGACTCAGTGTAACTCAACACGTGTGTGAAGCAATAGAAATTCATGCAAGTTAAGTCTCACTTTGCACAGTGTCCTTTTGTTGATCTCTAGGAATTTCTACAAAGATTATTTTGTTAACTTTGAAATTATTGGCTGCAAACTTTGGGTTTGTTTTTTTTTTTGTTGGAGGGGCAGGTTGACCTGCCCACCCCTTCAATACAATGATAGTGGCTTCTGGAACAGAACACTAACTCTTCAAGTATATAATACTGTAAATAATGTGTACTTTAAATTGAATAATGAATAGAAAGAATACAAGAGGACTTTTAACACACAAATCATCTTTAATGGACCTTGTCAAAAAATAGTGAAAAATCAACTTCTTTTGTAGTCCTATTCTGCATAAAAAGTATATGAGAAGCTACAGTTCTTAAGAAACACAGGAAAGTGAGAAATTTTTTTTGCAGCATAAAGTGAACTATGATACATTGACACTACAAATCCTTAATTAGGCGGGGCTTTATTAAAGTTGATGGAATTAGATGTTTCTAATTAATTTTTGCCTGTTCCAAGTACTTGATCTCTTTTCCTTTACTGGTTGATGGGATGCATTACTTCGCCATTACTTTTTTTTTTTTTTTTTTTGATACAGAAAGAGTCCTAAAATAATATGAGATACGTTATTTTTTATTTGCAGTAGTAACAGTTTTGCCCTTTTAATTTGACTGTGTTAAATGTTATGGAAGAAGCAGGTCACATTAGGGTGAGCTGTCTTTATTGTTATCCTAATGCATTGTAGGAAGACATTCAAGTAATCTTAATTTGTGTGATAATAACACCCTCATCTGGGCGGTCCCAAGCTAAGGAAATCACTTCATCTCATTCAGCCTTTTGCTGAGTTATATTACACGTATTACCATACATTAGTACACTATGTAAATTTGCTGTCCCTGAAATGACAGTTCCTTATGGTGGTGCTGGCTAGTGCCTTTTATGTAGAGTTTTTGTGGGCACCTTAAAGTAGGTTTTCTTCTTCAAAACATGCGTGTTTTCTTAATTTAAAAAATTGAAAGTAACTATATAAAAATGGCAATTTTTCTACTGGGTGAAAAACTGTCAGTTGCTGTTAAGAGGACTTCAAATATCTCTGACAAACTAGTTTTGTTTTCCAAGTTGAGTTATTTTGTGTTAATCTCTGTCACAGATTGCATGCAGTGCTTTTGGTTTCCTGAGTGAAGGGAATTGGGCAAATGAAGAAATTCAGTCACTGAAGCTATTTTGACTCAGTCTCTTTGCGCAGTGAATGTGTATTTTCCAATACAGGTGGAGAGTAGTATCATAGAATAGTTTCAGTTGGAAGGGACCTTCAACGGTCATCTGGTCCAAACCCCTGCAATGAGCAGGAACATAGAATCATGGAATCATAGAATAGTTAGGGTTGGAAAGGACCTTAAGATCATCTGGTTCCAACCCCCCTGCTCTGGGTAGGGACACCTCCCACTAAACTATGCCACCCAAGGCTATGTCCAACCCGGCCTTGAGCACCACCAGTGATAGAGCATTCACAACTTCCCTGGGCAACCCATTCCAGCACCTCACCACCCTTACAGTAAAGAAATCCTTCTTTATATACAATCTAAACTTCCCCTGTTTAAGTTTGAACCTGCTACCCATTGTCCTATCACTACAGTCCCTAATGAAGAGTCCCTCCCCAGCATCTTCAACTAGATCAGATTGCCCAGAACCACATTCAGCCTGGCCTTGAACATCTCCAGGGATGACACTTCCACCATCTCTCTAGGCAACCAGTGCCAGTATTTTACCACCCTCATTTGTAAAGAATTACTTCCTCACATCTTGCCTGAATCTCCCCTGTTGTAATTTAAAGCCATTACCCCTCATGTTATTACAACAGGCTCTGCTAAAAAATTTCTCCGTATCTTGTTGGCCTTTCTTAAGAATTGAAAAGCTGCAATAAGGTCTCCCAGGAGTCTTCTTCAGGCTGAAGAGCTTCAACTCTCTCAGCCTTTCCTGATTGGAATGGTGCTCCAGCCATCTGATCATCTTTGCGGCCCTCCTCTGGACCCTCTCCAACAGGTCATATCTTTCCTGTTCTGCGGACCCTAAAGCTGGACACAGTACTCAGGTGGGCTCTCACCAGAGCAGAGGGCCATGTAGCTCTATCCTTCCAAGTACATGCTGATGGTATGTATGGAGGCATGCCACAGAATTTTCCCTTGAAAGTCCATCTGTGTAACAAGTAAGGCATTTGCAAGATGCTGCTTTCTAATGTATAACAAAATAATGGTGCAATAGTAATGTGCAGCACGACAGTACTGCTGCTTGGGTGTCTGGAGGAACCCTCTGGCTAGAAATGCCTGTAGTTAGGTAACTATGACATCCCTGGAAGAGTACTGCAGCAGTTATGCTTTTCCAGAGCATTTCCACCTGGCTTAGGGCTTGCTCATGGACTGAATTATTATCAGTTGAAGGGAGCATATTTTACTTATTTTGGTTTGTGGTAGCTTTTACTTTTTTCCCTAATTTGTTTTTTTTTCTTGTTTGTAAGCGACAATTCCAAGGACACTTACCGTTGTATTTCCTAGTTCTGTAGGTCAATCTACTGAAAAAATCATTAAAATAAATAAATTGTTGTCTTATAAGTGCCTGACCTGTGTAGGTAAGAGCAGAGGATAAGTCAGTCATACCCTGCCTTAACTCTGCTGTGCCTCGTGAGCTTCATGTTTTTGTCTGGCCTCCCCCATGTACGAGTGTGTCATTGCAAAAGTCTATGAGTAAACTATGGATGGAGCATTTGCCTCTTGAATATTTGTGCTTTTGTTGATTTGCTGCATAAAAGTTATATAAATAGCTTTTTTGTGTTAATATTACATACTCTTGAGGTGCTTTAGTCCCCTCAGCATTGAGAAACACTATTTAAAAATTAACTATGAAGCAGATTCCACCATTTGATGGCATTACCTGGTTTAACGTGAGCACATGAATTATTAACTGTCTTGTTAAGTATCAGATCAGTGGGTTTTGATGTAGATGGAGAAGAAGAAAAAGCATGCAATGTAAAAGTATTTTGCAGAACAGTTGTAATATTAAAAAAACCCAACCAACCAAACAAAAAAAAACAAAACAGTCCCAACTCCCCTAACCCACAAAACAGTCAAATCCCTCAAATCTGAAGAGTGGACCTTGCATGGCTTCTTTGAGATGGTGTGAAATTTCCTCAAGCTGATTGAGCCATCATTGCCAAGACGCTCATCAAAAAACCCCAGAACTTTGCAGGTTTTTTAACTAATCTGGACAATGAGAAAATCGAGCTGACTTTTTTACAAAATGAATTTTACATTAAAAAATGCTATGAAGGTTTGTAAACCACTTTTCTGACCCACCTGTAAAAATTAGTTAATTCCTGTGTGGCCCACTGACAGTGGTTAGCAGTGTCTTTTGCTTAGTACTCATTCCATCATCTCCCTCTGACAGAGGTGATGGGCTCAGGTTTTTTATCAGATGGTAGCTGTGCCTGGAAAATGAAGATATTAATCTTTTCCTTTTTTTCCCCCCCTTATATAAAAGCATTTACTGTTTAAAAATCTACAACATAAAAGTCTTTCTGCTTTTTGCTGTCACTTGCTTTAAAAATACAGGTGTCAACCCCAAAGTCAAGAAACAGAAAGATACTAAAATCTGTTTTTAACCAGAATCCTTCTTAGGCAGATCCTAATTGTGATGATTATATGAAAGAATGTAGTTGTGACACAAAACTTCTGTACTTCAATACCAAAGGTGAAGAATTCCAGTGGTTTATGACTGGCAAAATCCTTCATATGTACTGAAAGCACTGGGTATTTCTATTTTATTCACGATGCCTTGAAATTGAGGCACCAAAGGGATGAGAACTTTCTGCTTTCTGAAAATGAAACACCAGCATCATTCCAGGAAGCTAAATATATTTCAAGATTTTGAAAAACCTAGTTTATAAAGCCCTGTCTTACACAATTAACACATTCGACCTGGACAAATATTTACCTAAAGAGCTGTTGGAGTAGTGAAATTAGAGACAAACGAAAAGTGTTCCTGTAGAGTCATTCTGTCTCTCTTCAGTTTCGTCACTTTCCTTTCCCTTATCTTCTATTCACCAAGCACTTACACTGATACATGCACACGAATGCATGGTGATCTGATGCTCTGCATGCTGGCAATATTGCTTTCCTGCATTTATCTGCTATAACATCAGCTTTTCTCTCTTCTACATCTCCACTTGTGTTGTGGGTGGGTTTTTTGTTTGTTTGTTTGGGTTTTTTTTTGTTTGTTTGTAAGGTTTTTTTTTTTTTTGTTTTTTTTTTTTTTTAATTTCCTTAAAATGCCAGTTCTAGCAGAAATGATGAGATAAATTCTTTCTGTTGTACCGTTAAGAAATCAAATGAAGCCAAAATGACATAAGTAACGAAATACATTCATTACTTGGTGGTGTTTAATTAGTGCACAAAAGTGCTATCAGTGGCTCCATTCCCCCTTCAAAAAAAATCGAAGTACACTTTTGGTACTTAATATTAAATCAGCCTTGTACTGGAGACATGGCCATTTAAGGAGTCTATTATCCTCTTTATATTCAGCAAAGTTGATTTGGGTGAGATGCAGTTGTACCACTCACTTGAGAAACTGAGATGCAGCCTGCAAGCTGCAGTATTTGCTCATCAGCTACCTGGGAGGTTTGGCATAGCTAACTTTTGTAAAAGGCAGGAAAAAATTGAGGTCAAGGTATTTGCTCTTTTTCTCAGTAATGTGTAGTATTTGTTGTGAATTTTTTTTTTTTAATAATTCCTCAAGCTTTCTTCCTTGATTCACCCATAATTTTTTTTTGTGGAGAAAGTTCACTTTTCTTTCTCCCTAATTATCCTTGACCTATAACTCATGAACATGGTTCCTAATTGTCCAGCTGATTTCAGACTTCAGTGAGTGTGGAGTAATACGTCATTGCCAGTGATCTGGAAAAAACAATGCCATTCTCTATCCCCACATGAAGTTTGGCATTTAAATCACACCATATAAAATCTATATCTTGGTGAGGTCTTCAGGCTGCAGCAGTACACAATTGTGAACTCCCATAAAGAACTGAAGTGTCCCACAAATTGTGGCAAATTTCCCACAAAGTCCTGTAAATTGCAGCAAAATTCATGGGAAAAGAGACAGGAAATGATTTTTCCTGCCTGGGGAGAGCTGTTGTAGATGTTTGATCTGCAGATTCTCACAAAAGTTGGAGGAAAAATACTTTTTTAATATTACACTGTGGAATATATCTCTTTTCCTATTTCACACTTAGGGGAAAGCACTAAAATTTAGTATGTGTTATAGATGTTACTCTTCACTGGTGTTTTATAGCAAATGCCACAGGTATATGTATTAGCATAACATAATACAGGGATGCTGGTTAACAACGTGACTGCTGCTGAACATACAATTCTGTTTGACCTACAACTTGTCGACTTCCTGTAGCGTCAGTACTTGAAACACTGCCATTTCAAATATTAGTAGAAAGCCACATATTCTTTCATGCTTCAGTCATAAAGGAAGTATATAAATTATTTAATTGGAAGAAAGTATTGCATTAATATATTTACACTTGAAATGCATTTACAGAAACATGCTCCTCCCTAGTGAGAATAATAAAACATTGGTGTAAAGTGGCACCAGAGACACGACTGTGGGTAGCAAGGAGTTAGATGCACAGAAGCAGTCCGTTTTCATTCTCTCATACAAGGTGGTTGCTGCATATTCAGTGCAGTACAGCTGCCTGCTCTACCCTTGCTGGAGCTCTGCCAGAGCCTACTTTCCCCTCAAGAAATACGCAGTTGTTACACATCCATCTGTTTTGCCTTCATCTCAAGGGCAACTGCTCTCTACAGATCACTTGTACTGTCCTAAACTGAGTTTGGGATAATTGCCCCACCAGCGCAATGTGTCTTAGTCTGATTGCCAATGTCAACTCAAAGGAATGCTTTTCCCTAAAAGTCTTCTAATTTAAGTGTACTGAAGCTTTTGCACTAGTCTAGTTAACTAGCACCCAGGCTTGTGATCTGCTTAGGCTTATGTTTCACAGGTACATCTAGAATTCTGAAATATTTTAAACCATATGCGTGTTTGCCTCAAAGGAGAGGCCCTGTTTTTTAAATTTGGTTTAATTCTCTCTGGATTTACACTTTAACATGACGGATTCTCAGCTCCTGTAAAAGCACTGAAAGTAGAGTCCAGATTAATCCCAGAGTTTGAGCAGTGTCAATGCTGCAAATGGTTTTGAATGGGACTTGGGTGCTTATTAGGAATACTCTGCTGTACAAAACCTGCTTCTGAGTTCGATAGAGACTGAGTTAATGGAATGAACCAAAAGGATTAGGGAACACTGTGAACTCATGTGTCCAGTGCCCAAGATCACAGTTTTAGATATTGGAGCAGAAATGTGAATAGGAAACAGCCACTCTGGACAGACAGGGCGTTGATGTTGCATCCTTCTATGGAGTCAGTGGAGTTAACCAGCAGGGTTATGCTAGCGTGTTCAGCAGGTAGAGTGACATATTTCACATGTGCTTTCCCACCTTCCTGTGGTTGCTGTTCATGGATTCTCAGAACTAAAGGTATACCTTTAATGAATGTGTTGAATTTGGTAAAAAAAAAAAAAGAATCGGTACAACTTTTCATCAGGAAATGCTTCTTAGATCTAGGTTAGCAATTTGGATCAAAGCTGGGAAGAAGAGATTAAGGGAGAGGGTTGGTGAAGACCAGCCTGGTTTCTATGGCACTTGGCTCTGCCTCAGTCAGTATGGGCTTGCTGCCCTGACCTAGTGGGGCGGGAGTCTAGCCCACCACCATGCTCTGGGTTTATTCTATTATAGATTTCCATAACAGCTCTGGTAGGATTTAGAGAAGGCTGTTGATCTTCTTTTATATTTTCTTCTACATTTCTGGTTCTGTTTTTCTCTTCTATGGCTAGCCCTGGGCAGGTAAATGCTTTATGCATGCTTGTAGCTGCAGGGAAACAACTCCAGCTTTTATTTGACCTGCAGACTGAATAAACTCACCTTAGTCCAGCTTGAACTTCACCATGTTTTTGCTGCCCAAGTTAGTGTTTGCTGTGAGAAAGCAAGGCAAGACCACTATTTGAGTGTGAATTCACTGCATGATGTTGGAAAGTATACTTTTACCTGCTCCATTGACCTAGAGTTGCTTTGTTGACAAAGTTCATTTGTTAGTACTTAAACTACAAGGAGACCTGCCAATAGCTCTTTGGAATTTTATTGCTTGCATTATTTTAATCATCTCCATATAGTACGAAAAGTTACCTGTATGTTCTACAAGTATTAATGAAAACTCCTCCTGGGGTGTGTGTGTGTGAAATTAGACCAAGCAATCCCTCTGTCCCAACCCTGAAATTCAGTGGAAATTTTTCTGATGCTTTCTTTTTAATAAAATAAAGATGTGCACTGAAAGCATGAGTCTTTGTAACAGAATGACCCTCTGTCCATTTACTGTTAGCAAGAGAGCAGCAGCTTTTGTGTTGCTGTTCTTAGCTTCCTGAAAGGTGTTACAGCTTTGCCTCAGAGGTCTCATATCCAGGATAACAATGATTTACCTTATTTACTCAAAGTTGACCTACCCTTTAGTATACTGCTCCCTCACTTAGTCAGCTTGATGGGTGCCAGATATTGTTCTCCTGCAGGAAGTTCTTCCTGGAATTCTGCAGCAAACCAAAGGCTCAGGCAGTGGGAAAATGAAAATAAGGTCAACTTTCCCTTAAGACTAGAGAATACAAGAAATACACTGACACTATTTGAGACCTCCTTCCCAGAAAAATAGAAGCCACAAACACAGCCAGATTGCACAAACCAATTCAAGTATGCAATCATTTCTTACCACTCCTTTTTTTCAAGATTAATCTGAACTGTATTTAACATAAAGATAAAAAAGCTTTCTTTCCAGGAAAAAAAATATTTCAGAGATTGCTGTCTGATTTTAATATGTAGAAATGTTAATATGTAATGTGTGTTCCCCAGTACAATCAAGCCTTTGCAAGAACAGGGGTGCAGCAAATAATTTGTGTAAGGCAGAGTAGCAGTATTTATTTGCGCTATAAATTGCAGTGTTAATCTAACTTCAAATAAGCAAATATTCCTGCAGGTCTCAGCTGATGTCCTCCTGGTTGGCTGGGGAAAAAGTGAAGTATCCTTAAGAAGCTCTGTGGTATGAGCAATGCTTAATGTACATTGGTGATGGGATGAAAGCATGTGTATTTTTAGGATATTAATAGTTCCTTTCTCCCCATTTGGCCCCAATTTTCAGAAACTATGAATCATAGTTTTTAATAAAGCATAAAACAGTAACAGTGAGGAAAAAGAAGTTGCCCGTATTTCCTAGGAATTGTTGCTGAGTGTCAGCTTGTCAAATATGCATCCTCTTCACATATATCTTCACTTACTGACAAAGGGTCTGGAGAAAGCTCTAGGTCTGCTTAGTAAAATACAGAGATTACTGGTAAATGACAGGTCAGTGATTTAAAAAAAAAAAAGAGACACTATGATGAGGATAGGAATACTTGAGAGACAAGAATACTTGTAGAGCTTAGGCAATAAAAAGTGACAGAGCTGAAAAGTTACCAAAGAATGCTTCAGAGAAACGAAGGATGTGGTCTTAAAGTCTCCAGAGAGCGCAGTTGTTTTATTATATTCTGTTCCTATTATTACTTTTGTTTGTTCCAGGGAGATTTTCAGCAACTTAAAAAATAGATTTTGGGGCACCTACCCTTCAGATATGTGCATACCACTCCCATTAACTTTAATTTGAGCTCTGTGTAGGCATCTGGGGACAAAACGTCACCTTTGGCAGATGGTTTTTCATAGCCAGTATATAGTGTCAATATATACACACACACAAAAATGCAAGTATACAAAAGTGACTGCTTTAACCTCTCATTAATATGAAAGGGCTCCTAAGGCAATTGGGACGTTAGTTAGGAGGTATTGAGGAAAAAAATACATTTTGAGGCTGTTCTTATGCATCATAATCACAACTTTTTTTTTCTATTCATTGAAGCAGCAAGCCCATGTAGTTGATGTAAACCAACCACCAGATCCCATGTGAGGTATCATATCAATTTTACAGTAAATTTACTGTTTTATGGATTCCTTTCTGAAAAACTCCTCACAGTAT
Organism: Forpus xanthops; assembly: GCA_032466535.1. Taxonomy (NCBI): domain Eukaryota; kingdom Metazoa; phylum Chordata; class Aves; order Psittaciformes; family Psittacidae; genus Forpus; species Forpus xanthops. The sequence continues at coordinate 66,056 of JASSUY010036714.1, forward strand.
TCTGGAAAGTATATGAACTTTTCCTTAAGCCTTAAGAAATTGCTTCCCTGTAAGTAGTATTTTGCTTTAGTCCCGACTTTGCCTTTTCTTTTGGTCTCACTGATTGCTATTACTACTTACATGTTTTACATGCTTCTCATTAGGGTTGCTATTTTAGAGTCATCTAAAAATATATATTTTATTGTGTTCAGCTAATTACACAGAGCATATTCAGACGTGAGAATGCATCTTATTTACACACCACCTCCTCCTCTGATCAAGTAGTAGTTAAAATACATATAGCAGATATTACAGTTTGAAGTGTGCAAGGCATTTGTTTTTTAATTAAAATCTTACAGGAGAAATTTGTTCACATGAATTACTAGCTGGATTTTTAGCAGGTTGTATAAATGGTGACAAATTACATCTTTGTATTCAGGAAGAGTGTGGAGTTACTTGGTGAAAATCGCTACATATGTTAAATCTTTTCAGTGTCTGCTATAAATATTAAAGATATGTGGGTATGAAATTATATGAGTGCAAACAGCCCAAGAGTAATTAAAATAGTTGATCTGCTTCTGTTTGCTACAAAAAAAAAAAAAAAAAGGAAAAAAAATTATGATTTTTCAGCCTATCTTTTAAGCAAAAATGTGAGGAGAAGGGAAGAACTTAGTTCTAACTTCCTTTTATAGTGTCAGTATTTGTGGTGCAATGAGGGACCAGTGCACCATAAGACAGATAAGGTTCAAAACTGTTAAGGAAAATCCTTGCAAACTCTGAAAGGCAGCACTTGGTTCATACCTTGGTTTAAGTGATGAGATACCTGAGATGCCTTTCCTGTAAATGCACTATAGAGTTATTCTACAGTGTGGCTTGGTGTATGTTTATTCTCTACTCTATGTGCATATTCATATTATGCAAGCATCTGTCATCTTGAAAATTTTTAAAATGTTCCACCTCAAGAGTTGCTGAAGGTGGTTCTTGCAGGTAATGTTGATATTTTGGGCCTGTGAAGGTCAGTGATGTTTTATTTACTTGAAGTAGGGCACTGGAAAACCATGTTTTCCTTTAAATCCCTCCCTGTTTCCTCCCTCCCTCCATCTCTACTTTCCCTCCCTCTCTCCCTCCTCCTCCTCCCCCTCCCCCCC